>JAVSCE010007170.1:0-57732 GCA_032199065.1 Smutsia gigantea
CTACACTGCTGGTGGGAATGCAAATTAGTTCAACCATTGTGGAAAGCAGTATGGAGGTTCCTCAAAATCTCAAAATAGAAATACCATTTGACCCAGGAATTCCACTCCTAGGAATTTACACTAAGAATGCAGCAGCCCAATTTGAAAAGGACAGATGCACCCCTATGTTTATTGCAGCACTATTTACAATAGCCAAGAAATGGAAGCAACCTAAGTGTCCATCAGTAGATGAATGGATAAAAGAGATGTGGTACATATACACAATGGAATATTATTCAGCCATAAGAAGAAAACAAATCCTACCATTTGCAACAACATGGATGGAGCTAGAGGGTATTATGCTCAGTGAAATAAGCCAAGCCGAAAAAAGACAAGTATCAAATGATTTCACTCGCGGAGTATAAGAACAAAGAAAAAAACTGAAGGAACAAAACAGCAGCAGACTCACAGAACCCAAGAACGGACTAATAGTTACCAAAGGGAAAGGGACTGGGGAAAATGGGCGGGAAAGGAGGGATAAGAGGGAAAATGGGCATTACAATTAGCAGATATAATGTTGGGGGTTCACGGGGAGGGCAGTACAACTCAGAAGACAAGTAGTGATTCTATAGCATCTCACTACACTGATGGACAGTGACTGTAATGGGGTTGGTGGGGGGGACCTGATGAAGGGGTAGTTTAATAATCGTAATATTGCACATGTAATTGTAAATTAATGATAATAAAATAAATTATATTAAAAAAAAGATATCCTGTAGTGGTGGTTTATGAGAGGCAAACTCTCTCAACTTTCATTTGTCTGGAAATTGTTTAATCCCTCCATCATATTTAAATGATAATCGTGCTGGATACAATATTCTCAGTTCGAGGCCCTTCTGTTTCATAACATTAAATATATCATGACATTCTCTTCTGGCCTGTAAGGTTTCTGTTGAGAAGTCTGATGATAGTCTGATGGTTTTCCTTTGTAGGTGATCTTTTTTCTCTCTCTAGCTGCCTTTAATACCCTGTCTTTATCTTTGATCTTTGCCATCTTAATTATTATGTGTCTTGGTGTTGTCTTCCTTGGGTCCCTTGTGTTGGGAGATCTGTGGGCTTCGGTGGACTGCGAGACTACTTCCTTCCCCAGCGAGGGAAAGTTTCCAGCAATTATTTCTTCAAAGACACTTTCTATCCCTTTTTCTCTCTCTTCTTCCTCTGGTACTCCTATAATGCGAATATTGTTCCGTTTGGATTGGTCACACAGTTCTCTTAATATTCTTTCATTCCTAGAAATCCTTTTATCTCTCTCTGCCTCAGCTGCTCTGTACTCCTGTTCTCTGATTTCTATTCCATTAACAGTCTCTTGCATCTCATTCAGTCTGTTGTTAAGCCCGTCGATCACTTGTCTGATTTCTGTATTGTCTTTCCTCAGTTCCCTCACTTCCTCCCTCAGCTCTTGCACATTTCTCTGTAGGTCCATCAGCGTGGTTATGACTTTTATTCTGAATTCTTTTTCAGGAAGACTGCGCATTTCCATCCCTTCAGTCTCCCTCTCTGGCGTTGTCTGGTTGATTTTGGTCTGAACCATACTCCTCTGTCTTTTCATGGCTATAGAATTAGTCACTGGTAGTTGCCATGTATGTCAGCTGGGCTCTTTTAGACTTTAAAAAGAGAAAAAAAAGAAGAAAGAAAGAAAGAAAAAAAAGAAAAAACAAAAAACAAAACAAAAAAAACGCCCACCGGGAGTAGATTCTGTGGGAATGCTGTAGGTGGCGCTATTGCCCCACTATTCCGCAGCCGTGGCTGAGCTGCTCTGCAGGGCCCTTTATCGCTCTGGCAGGGGTGGGAACGAATAGGAGGCTGTTGATCTCAGTGAGAAGTGTAAGTATGGCTACGCTTCCCTGTCACCAGCTAAGGTGTCTGAAACTCCCCAGGACTCCCAGCCTGCTGGGCTGAGTGTGCTGGGGCGATCCGGCTCCTCCGCTGGGCTCCTGTAAGAAAGCGCGCGCTTTTTTTTTTTTCCTTCCCGGAGCCACCTGCAAGCACCCTGGCGCGTTCCCGCTCAGATCCTGCCCCTCTGTCTCTCCAATCTCCGCTGCACTGAGCGATGTGGGTCAGCGCTCCCCACGCAGATCACCGGGGCTGGTCATTTCGCGGGGTGTACTTCCACTCCCTCCCGGCTCTGAATCCTCTCCTCCCGCCGGTGCGCTGGGGTTGGGGAGTGCTTGGGTCCTGCCGGGTCGCGGCTCCGTATCTTACCCGCCTTTTGGGATGCCAAGTCCTCTCGGGTGTAGCTGCACGCTGTGTGCTTTCCTGTGTATTCTCGTCTCTCTTTTAGGAATAGATGTATTTGCTGTGTTTTCGTAGATAAATATAGTGTTGGGAGGAGATTTCTGCCGCCCTGCTCACGCCGCCATCTTCCTGGAAGTCCTCATGACTGGTATTCTTGATACATGTTTTCACATTTATTTGCTGAGTGCAGGGAAGAGATGAAACCTTCTACACCATGTGCAAGATAAAGATTTCATTGCATGTAATATCCCAGCCCAGGCCCCGCCTGGGAGGCTGGTCATGTCTCTCCATATCCTGAACCCAAGCTTACATTTTTTCAATTAGGCTTAATTTCTGTGATGCTATTATGCCCCTTAGACACGTGGCCCGGGTAGTTGCCTGGTTGACCCTCCCTTCAGTACCTCTGCCCATTCTTTGGCCACATCCAACCACGGGGCCTCAACTCCCCCTTTCCTTTGCCTGTCACACTGCTGCTGGGCTGCAAGGGCCCCCTGAAATGCCACTTCCTCCACACACCTGCCCTGATGCCCCAGCTCCTCCATGCTCCTTCCGGACAACAAGCTCCTCTACATCCTGACCTGCCTGCGTTTTACTGTTCTGGGCACTCCCTCCCCCTGACCTGGGGTCATCTGTCTTCTCTTCACACTCACCTTCTGGCCCCTGGCGTTGCTCCCAGCACTGTAAGTGACCTAAAAACTCTGGGTGAAATTGAAATTCGGGTCCTTTCTGAAATTAACCCACCTGAAGCTTTTCTTGGCAGTTCTCTGGGAATTGATTCAAGATGCCCAGCTGGGTTGGGGGCAGGTGTGTGAGGAAGTGGAGGAACCAGCCTGTCCCACCCCCTTGGAAAAACTTCCAGACTCTGACACTTCTGTTTTTCCTTCACGTGTGTATTTGAAAGAGCAAATTTCTGTGCTTGGATGAACATGCAGTTCCTTACAAGCATCAGGGCCGTAAGCACAATGAATCATTAGCAGCAAGAGGCACCTCTCACAGCGGAGAACGGAACTGCTTTCCGAGCACTATTGAAAAGGCAGCGACTTCAATGAGGCTGTCAGCGCTGAGGGAGGTCAGCAAAGCCCTTCCCACAGAGGGTCCCGGTCACCTGATGCGCCCCATTCATGGGGTTCAGGCTGTGACGAGCACAGACCGCACAGACTTGGGGACACTGTGAGTGGGAAAGTCAGGTGGTGGCCCAGGTCACAGGGCCAGTGATGGCAGAACAGGACAGGTCCTAGGAGGCATCCACCTGTGAGGAGACTAGCAGGACACTCTCCCACCCTAACAACCCCAAACGGCACTTGCTCTGTGTCCCTCAAAGCTCTGAAGCCTATTCTGCTGTCTGCCCCGTGGACGCTGGCTGGCAGCACAGGTAGATGGGGTAAAGCTAAGGGATGCGCTTTGTAGTAGCCAACTCAGCACCCCTGCCTCACACACAGTAGGCACTCGATACATTTGCTAAATTATGGATTCTGAACTCCCAGCGCTGGCTGTGGGTCAGCCTCAAACACATGACCATAAATGCGTGGTCTTCATCAGTCCCAGGAAAACAAATCTGTGAACACTCGTGCTGAGATCACTCACCCCTCAGGGAGTCGACGGCGCCTCCCTCCGCCGCACCACTGACCAAGCCTTCTGGTTTTGATCATCAAAGCTTTGCTTCAGAAGCACCTGGGAAGATGCACATGGGGGACGCACCCCAGACCAGTGTGGGTGCTATAGAAGCAGGTCCCCTAGATTCAAGGGGGACAGAGCAGGGGGCGCCCTGCCCCGGCTCGACCTCTGATGCCCTGTGAAGTTGGGACCACTCACCTTGCTGGTCAGGAGCTTGGCTTCTTTGTCTCTAAAACAGAGGTGATAAAATGCTGTGTGCCTCTGACCACAGAGGTGCACATAATGAGACACAAGGGCCCACTCTGCAGACCTTACAGAGTAGCTGCTGGCCACGAGTATTATTGTATTTATGTAACAAGCATGACTTTGTTCCATGACAGCCAGATTCAAGGAACACCATACTTGATAATTTTTCTAAATAAAAATAAAGCTAGCTGAGGCCACTGACAAACCCCAACATGGCCACCCGGCACGCCAACACCAGGGCAGACCGGGCTGAGCACCACAGTCCGGACTCGGGCACGTTGCATGCACAGCTGAGTCAGCTGGACACCATATTCCCAGGTGAGCATGTCACCGAAGCAGCAAACCCTCTCTAGCCAGCCGTCACTGCAAGACCCTCAGTCCTGATGAGGGACAGACGTGGTTCAAGGGCTCTTGGCTTTGGGAGACCTGCCTTATTTTTCCTCTCCCAAACCTTGCCCACCAAGGCCAGGCTAGATTGGACTCCCCACTTGGCAGTAAGATTTCCACTCAGCACTCAAACTTGGTTGCTTAGGGTTTTTTCTTTCCCCAAAACCCCACTCACCAGGGTCAGCCAGACATCCAGAACTAGTACCACTGATCTAGTAACCCCCTGAACCCCGCAAAGACTTGGCTGCACACGAACCCAGGACAAGCACTGCCCTCGGTCAGCTGGGTGTCTGCCAATCACAGAGACCACACCCCGGCCCCTTTCTCTCCCTCAGAGCACAGAGGGCCTCCTTCCCTGACACCTACAATGCCTCCCTTCTGCAGACCCAAAGAAAGGCTGAGTGGGCCTGTCTTTAGGACGTACCTAGAAATACAAAGAAACTGGTAATTAAAGAAGAAATTCAGATGGCCCACAGACACATGAAAAGATGCTCCACATCGCTAATCATCAGGGAAATGTAAATTAAAACCACAATGACATATCACCTCACACCAGTTAGGATGGCCAACATCCAAGACACAAACAACAACAAATGCTGGCAAGGATTCAGAGAAAGGGGAACCCTCCTACACTATTGATGGGAATGTAAATAAGTTCAACCATTGTGGAAAGCAATATGGAGGTTCCTCAAAAAACTAAAAATAGAAATACCATTTGACCCAGGAATTTACCTGAAGAAAACAAGATCCCTGATTCAAAAAGGCATATGCATCCCTATGTTTATCACAGCACTATTTACAATAGCCAAGATATGGAAGCAACCTAAGTGTCCATCAGCAGATGAATGGATAAAGAAGAGGTGGTACATATACACACTGGAATATTATTCAGCCATAAGAAGAAAACAAATCCTACCATTTGCAACAACATGGATGGAGCTAGAGGGTATTATGCTCAGTGAAATAAGCCAGGCGAAGAAAGACAAACACCAAATGACTTTCCTCATTTGTGGAGTGTAACAAAGAAGCAAAACTGAAGGAACAAAACAGCAGCAGACTCACAGACTCCAAGAAGGGACTAGTGGTTACCAAAGGGGAGGGTGGGGGAGGGCAGGTGGGGAGGGAGGGAGGGAGAAGGGGATTAAGGGGCATTATGATTAACACACATGATGTAGGGCAGGTACAGGGAAGGCAGTATAGCACAGAGAAGACAAGTAGTGACTCTACAGCATCTTACTACACTGATGGACAGTGACTACAGTGGGGGGGTAGACTTGATAATATGGGTGAATGTTGAAATCACAATGTTGCTCATGTGAAACCTTCATAAGCTTGTATACTAATGATACCTTAATAAAAAAAAAGAATAAACAACTTCAATATAAATAAGGAGATAACCATATCCTTTAGAGGGCAAAACACAGAGCTGCAGGAAAGTAGAAATACAATGGGAACAAATCATAAACATTTGTCTTTTTGAAAATTGCTACTAGTTAAATAAAACATTTAGTTTGGATTATGTCAGGATCTGTGCTTATAGGTAAGAATATCACAAGTTTTCACATTGCCAATTTTTGCAGTTCTCCATTGTTAATATATCTTTGTATCATAAATATTACTTTAGTGTATAAAAATATAAATTTTAGAAAGGCTTTAGACTAATAAAGATGTAGACGGTCATTAGATAATAAATATAAAATAGATATTTTTAAAAAGAAAGAAAGCAGTAATCTACCACCTGGTCCAAGGGGTCAGAACACAGAGCCCCGGCTGTTCTTCCAAGAGAGCAGCCGACAGAGCAGAAATCAGCCTTTTCATTATTCCCAGCCTCCTGCAGCAGCAAGATCAAAGTCTAGGTTCATATCTCAGCAAAGCCGCTGCCCACATGCACCCCCATTAGCCGGATAAGGCAGACCTAAGCCAAGGGTTAGTCTTTTCTTACACACAGTCTAAACTGGGGCCAGGTCGGGGAGGCTGTATGCCTTGGGTCAATGCACCTTGAAAAGTCCACACTCTGCTTGTGCTGTCACGTGTTCACTTTGTGCAGTCCCCATTCTACGGAGGGCTCACTGAGTTGCCTCCTTATCCACTCCCCTCCTGAGCACAGGTGGGAGTGTGGCTCACTTCTAGCCAACAGAACATGGAAAAGGCCTGGGCTAGTCACTCAGCAATTCACTTGGCATGTTACATCATAGGAGACTTTGCCAAAGCAGACTGGAGCAAGACTCTCCACCGGCCTTGAAGAAGGGAATCACCAGCCTGTGTCAAGTGACAGCAGAGTGAGTGAGGTACCACAGGCCTTCAGGAGCTGAAAACAACCCCAGCTGACAGCCAGCAAAAAAGCAAGGACCTCAATCCTTCAACCAGAAGGAGTTGAATTCCACCAACAGCCCCGTGAGCCGGGAAGAAGCCCCATGCTCTTGAAAGGAGCCCAGCCCAGCCAGCACCTACCCTGCTGCCCAAGACACCCTGAGCAGAGGACCCAGCTAAGACACACCCAGAGTGTCAGCCCACAGATAGTGGGAGATAATGAAGGTATGTGCTCTCATCTGCCAAGTTTGTGGCAATTTGTCACACAGCAATAGCAAATGAATACAATTTCTTTCCTATTCCATCACGTTGAGTGAATATATCATTAACCCAAAAGGGTTTGGGTTGACAAGAAAGCAGACACACATCAGGCCCCTTCCCTCTGGTTTCTAACTCCAGAAAGAGCCCTGGGTTGGAAATCCGAAACCTGGGTTCAAGTTTAGCCTTGCTGCTAACTGCTTTGTGTCCTTGAATGAGTTTCAGCTGCCTGGAGCTCTTTACAGTCTTCTAGCTCTGAAATCTGTCTCTGGTTTTAAGAGTAAGATCCTACAGGGGTGAGACACATTTATTTCCAGATTCTCTCATCTTCAATGCCATCCATCCACAGATCCTTCATTCAAACCCAGAGCCCAGGCAGGGAACCAGCGCAGATGTCAGTTTCCCTGGGCACTCAGACAAGGGGCCTTCCTGGGCTCCACGATCCATCCGGCCTCACAGCTTCCCAGCCAAGTTCCCTCTCCTGCTCTGAGCTGCAATGAAGAACTTCCTAGGCTTCAAGGGACGGCCTAAGAAACTGCAACCCACTTTTCAATCCAAACTGTGAATTGCTTTGAGAGCAATCTGCTAGCTAAGCAAAGCTCTTCCATTATTTACCTGTCCAAATGCATTCTTCCGAGTCCTTGAGAGAGAACAATGGGAACCACAGACTCCCCTCGCTTGGATCTCAGAATAATTCACACAAGAATTCACTGGGTGTGTGGCTTCTGGGCACGGGTCTTCCCAGGAGGATGAGAGGCCTGCTGCAGGGATGTGCCCAAGCCTCCCTGGCCGATCCACAGCAACACCACAGGGGGAGGCAGGGGTTTCGATGTGCAGTCAGGAAGCACCGGCGACCTGGTGCCACCCCAGCGCTCCCCCAGCCATCAAGCCAGGGAGCCCCAGGCCTGGGCCTGTGGTCAGCCCATCACTGCTAGCACCTGGCCACCGATACCCAGTGCTCAGACCCCTGAGTATGTTCCAGGGAGCCACCCAGGACCCCCCCTGTTCAGGACCCTTCAGCCCTACTCAATCCCACTCACCCTCTCTCTGCCTCTGGTGGGAAGACCGTGCCCTGCTCAGGGCCCAGCCCTAACTCCAGCAGCAGGCAGCCAGCTGCCCCACTTGGTCCCACCCTTGGGATCCATTTGGTGAATTCCAAACAAGCCCTGAACAAGTGCTCACTGCCTTGGCACAGAGGCTGGGCACAAAATCAGGTGACCTCAAATGAGCCCACCAGATACCCATCAAGATTCATTGAGACCATTTTTAAGCAAACAAGCTGGTGCTGTTCCAGGAATAGCAGCATTTCCAGAAGGGTCTGGAAATGACTCTCAGCTGCCATCACTCCCAAATGGCCAACACAGTACTGCTGCATAGGTGGGTGTCCCTGCACAGAAGTGGGTCCCTTTCCCAGGAAGTCCAGGACTTTCCCTGGGGCATGTCTTCATGCCAGCCATAGCACTTTTAGGGGCTCCCCTGTACCTCCCCACCCAGAGCTCTGGGTGGCCCTGAATTGAGACCCATGTGCAGTGAGGCCACATGCAGTGGTAGCAAGAGTCATGTGGACGGAGGCTCCCACAAGGCTGCACGATCAAATCCATGGGGAGTTTTTCACAATGTCCAGACCCCATCCACCCCAGAAGGCAGAATCATGGGGACAGGCCCAGGCCCAGCCCCAGCATGGTGTGACCTTGGGCAAGTCAGTTACCCTTGTGGGGCCTGTCTTCCCACTACGGAATGGGAATGATAGCGGCACCACCCTGCTGTGAGGTGAGATGAAGCTCTGGCGCTTCACAGGGCAAGCAGTGAACTGGACAGTGTTTGCACAGTGCCCTGGGTAGAGGGACAAGACTGCCCGTGGGTCCTCCTGCCTGAGCCCTCCCAGCCACCCCAGAGCTGGCGGGCTCCCCATCTCAGCCCATCTCCGTTCACAAAGAGCAGGATGCTGGGAGGCAGCAGCGCTGAAGGCCTGAACCCCACAGAGCACCAGGCAGGGATATGCTCAGCCTCCCCACCCACCCCACACTCTCATCCTGTGCTGGGTTTTGTTGTCTCATCAGGCAGGCCTGGGACAGAGCTGACGCATCGCCATATTTTAACAAACTCTCTCTGCATGGTTCTGGAGCAGCTGGTCTGCAGGGCCAGGTTTGGATTCGTGGTTCCAGCTGGTCAGATCCAGCAGGCTCCTCCCACCCATCCCACCCTTTCCTGTAGCCCATCCTCTGCCAGGGTCCTCCTCACCTAACTAGCAGGCAGTTTTGTTGCAGGAGAACTGAACGGTTCCTTCTGCTCCAAGGGCCCCCCTGACAGTGCCCCTTTGTAGCCAGCCGCATTCCAATCAGGCCAAACTGGGTCCTCAGCTGTTTGCTCTCCATGCATTTGGACTTTGCCTCCCGGCTCCTACCATCAGAGCTGCCATCAGGGCCTTGTGCGGGCTCCTGGGGGGCCGTGTTTTCCTCTGGAAAAGTGGCTGGCCACAGGTGGGGCCTGGTCTGGCTGCCACAGACTGGCCTTGGGCTGGCTGTTTGCAGGGGGCGTGTCGACCCAAACAAACATGCTCTGGGGGTGAGAAGCACAAACAGCCTGGGCCAGGCTACAGGGGAGACCGAGTTCCAGTAAATGGGGCCAGGTCACTCCTGAAGCCCAGTGACCCCACACCTAGGGACACACCCCCACCTTGGGCTGGGTTCTATTCCTGGGTTTTCTTGCCCAGTGTAAAGCAGCCCAAAGAAGGCTACACTGAGGCAGACATTCCTCCAGATAGCAGAGCAAGACCACTAAAGGGCAAACTGGCAGATCCTCTCCAGAGAGGACAACGCCCTGGCAGGGAGGGCAGCACAACTCTCCCTGGGGCTGGGGCTGGGCCCCATGTGGCAGGAACAGGTCAGGGCGCCGGAGCCCAGGGTGGAGGCTGCCTCCCCCCACCCCTGGCCTCTAGAACAGTCTGGACCCAGCCCCAACACCTCTTAGATTAGAGAACGTGGGGTGTTGGGAAAATGGAAGTTCCTATGGCCAGGATCATCACCTGACCCTAAACTGCTTGATGATGTAATTGGCCTGCTGCTAGGCTGCTGCTTCCACACCCACGGGCAATGAGCTATTATTGACTGAGTCACTATGTAAAGAGCTCTGCCCAGTGCTCTGGGTGGAGGCAAAGACAGGTGGATTACGAACCTACAGACTGTTGGATGCAGACGTGATTCTAGTGCTCGACCTACAGGGAGAATAAAGCCGTTTATAAACCCTTTAGCCCAAGAACATTCTGTTGTTATTTCTCAGTCTCACCAAATCCATAGTGAACTTGCCCAGGACTGAAACCTTCAGGCAAGACAGGGGTCAAGGTTGTTTGGAGCGTGGGGTCTGGAGTTGCAGTTAACTCCACAGTACAGAAGACCTGTCTAAGCTCTGTGACTAGGTCTGTGAACTACCAACTTTGCACGCTTTATAAAGCATGAACTGCCCCTCAGTCAGAAAGGAAGAATAGGATCATTATTGCTATTCAATCAAGTTGAGACCCATGGGGAGAGAGGCAGGCACTGGGCAAGAAAACCCAGGATTAGAACCCAGACTTTAACCAAGGGAACCCAAGATTAGAATCCAGCCTTTGAGCATGTGAGCCCAAGATTAGGACCTGGACCTGGGGCCATCCAAGCCCAGGGTGTCCTCACTTCTTAGGAGCCATGAACCTTCCTCAGTGAAACATCAACTCAGTGTCTGGCCCAAAGTACCAGCTGAAATCTTTCACTCCTGACCTAGCCTTGTAGGTTGATGGGTGGTTAACTTCCTCCCACCCCACTACCCTGGGGTAGTTCAAGGGCTGGTGGGGTCCACGACTAGACCCCAGAAGAGCTGTTCCTAGGGTGATTCCTGGTGCCGCACAGACCTACAGAACCCACCTGTCCAGGCAGAACCTGGGGCACCTGCGAATTTCTCAAGTCTCAGGGGATCCCAGGGCCTTCTGGAGTTTGAGACTTCCCAGAGGAGCAGGTCGGGGACAGGGGGGCACAGGTGGGACCAAGGACAGCACTGCCCAGCCCCCAAGCACCCTGCTCCCATTTTCTAGATGAGAAAACTGATGCCACAGAGGTTTCAGGACTCGTCCAAGGCCACAGAGCTGGTGACTAACCTCCAAGGACTCAGAAGCAAACTTTTTCTTTTGGGTGGGGGAAGCACCTGGCTCCCAACTGGAGGGGAAGAAGTATCACCCCTCCTCTGCTCACGCCTCCCATACAGGAAAACAGACCCTGGCCTTGCCCCCGGCACCCGCACACTCAAGGCCTGTCACACCTCACTGGCGCAGGGCTTTCACTGTCTCAGTGGCCTCAAGTCGGGGTCTTCAGTCTGCCACAGCCAGGCGAGCAACAGGCCCCACATCCTCCCACCCCTCCGACCCCCAAGCACCAGGGCAAGTATTAGCAACCCCCCTGTACAATAGCAAACGGCTCGGGGAAGCCAAAAGACCTCCCCAAAAACCTCAGGCTGCAAATCCCTCCCACCGCAGTCGGTCTAAGGGGCTCGCAAGGAGTCCTGGGAAGCCCTTCACACAGGATCAGAGCGCCCCCTGACCCCGTCGGGTGGAAGCACAGGCGACCGCAATTTGTCAAGTTGCCCACAGGGCCCTTTAAAAATCACCATCCCTGTGCAGTGGGTGTTTGCACAGCTCTCGGGAGCCCTCACCTCTGCACAGTGAACAAAGCGGGTCCAGAGAGGTGCAGCGTAAGGTGCCAGGGCTCTGAGAAGGGGCATGCAATTTAAAAAGACCAGCAAGCCAGCAAGACTAGCCCCAGAGCCAGGACCCGGGCCCCCACGTTAACAGCGCCCATCTCTACTGCCGTGGATTTCTTCCTACATTTTCGAATTTCAAAGAACACATTTAATAATAATAAAACAGCTTTTGCAAAAGTAGACTGCATTCCGCGCACGGTCGCGAGGCTCGGGCCGGCCACGGCTTCCACTGGACCTCCAGCACCACCCGGTTCTGCACCCCGGGAACCATGGGACCGCGAGCCCTCCCGAGTGTAAGCCCCGCCCCGCCTCCGCTCCTCCCTTTCCCGGCGCAGGCCTCACGCTGCCCACCCCGGCAGGACCCTGACCCCCAGTGCAGGAGCCCCGCTGGGCTCTGGGATCGTGCCCAGGGAGCAAAGCTTTGTGGACAGCGCCCCCTGCCGTTGCGAGTTTTCCTGGGCCCTTCGCCTGCTAGTGGCTCTAGCTAAATCCAAACTGGCTTTGTTGACTTGCACCCGGGGTGCTGGATATTGGAGATGAGACGGCAATCAGCCAAGCCCTGGCCTCTACCCAGAGCCTGAAGCCCCTTTTTTTGCAGAAATAGGACCTCCCATCTCCAAGGAACTGACTTTGGAGGAAACTAAATCATGACAGGATCACAAGACGGGGCATGGGAACCTCAAAAATTACAGTGGCTGTTTTCTGGTTGCCTCTATTTGAACCTTCTGCCTGGGGTCTCAGACCCTGGCTCCTCTATGGGCTCACAAGGGATGCTGAGAGACCACCTAGATCACTTGAACCGCGTGCTCACTGAGTGCGGGCACAGGCTCCAGCCCCAGCTCCAGAGGCCAATTCATCCAGGACAGGCTTTAAGAAATGGGAGCTTCATCAACCCCTCCTCTCCTCAAGGACAGACAGGCACTGACTGGCCCCCGGCCCTAGAAGGAAGAGCAAAACTGAAGCTCCAGCAGCACAGCTAGCCGCCACTCCAGCCGTCTTGCCAATGGGTTTCAGCCCTGGACAAGCTCACTATGGATTCAATGACATGGAAAAATAACAATGGAAAATTCTTGGGGTGAAAGCGTTTACACCCAACTTTATTCCCATGGTGGCAGGTCCATCACTAGAATCCCATCCACTCAGAGTGAGTCTGCATGCAGCAAGCTGGTCTCTGCCTCTGGGCTCTCTACCCCCACAGCTGTGTCAGTCTGTCCTCGGTGCTGCCACCACTCCAGTCTTGTCTCTGCTCTCCTGCAGCCTCACTGCCCTGCAGCAGCTGTACAGCCGTGCCACCGTGTCACCCAGAGCAATGGGTGGAGCTCTTTATAGAGTCAATAACAACAAATTGCCCACACGTGTGTAGTGAGCCAGCCAGCCAGGGCCAGGTGAGAATCCTGGTCACAGGGACCTTCACTGTATCCACACTCCACCCCTCCAAAATTCTCGCCTCTCAATCTATGTGCCTGCAATGGTCCCTGTGTGAGGAAGGTGGAACATTGTAACCAAGTTCCATAACAACAACAGAGGCTACAATATACAAATAAAATTTACAACAAATTATAATAACCCTCAAGCCTGAGAAGATCCATTGCCACCACGTGGTCACCCTGGCTGGATTCAAACCAGTTCTACTCAAATGAATTAACCAAAAGGACCATGGGTGGGCCTTACAATACCCACCTTCTCCAGCCTCTCCAGCAGAAAGTCTTGCAAACACACGGGGGCTGGGCTTGCTGGCTTGCTGCTCTCTTTAAAATTGTTGCTTTGTCTCTGGCTCCTGCTTCTTCATCCTCAGTGGCGGGAACCACTGCTCCAGTTTCAGTTGTTGCTACAGCTCCAGTAAAATTCTATTTGACTTTCCATCCAATTTCTTTCTGTCTGCTCCTGTCTTTATCAAATCAACCCACATCTGGGTCCTCATGATCTTCACAGGGCCTTTAAATTCTTCCTTCGAGTAGCAGACCGTATTTCCTTTTGTACTTTGATTGCTTGAGCCTGAGTATGGAAGCAGAGCATAGCGTGCTCCACGACCCAGGGAGGGGGCTGCACCCCTCCCGGAGGAGCCCACGGTTGCCAGGTCTTTATTTTCCTTTGGGCTTCCCACCAGCTTTCAACCCGGTGGGGTGTCAACCGAAGAGTGGTTGATGCCTCTGGTACAGGCAGGGCCTCCACCCCCACCTGTTCGTCAGATCTTTGCTCCTCCATTTCTGGGGCTGACGGCTCCATGACATCCTCCACCTGCCCCAGGGCACCCAGCAGCCTCTGCGGGTAGGGCTCTGGGGCTGAGGGCTCCATGACACCCTCCACTTGCCCCACAGTACCCAGCAGCCTCTGGGGGTTGGGCTCTGGGGCTGAGGGCTCCGTGACATCCTCCACCTGCCCCAGGGCACCCGGCAGCCTGTGCTCTCGTGATGCTTCTTGGGCCACTGCCCCTTCTCATGCATCTTCTCAGGCTACCACGACATCCTTTACCATTTCTGCAGCACCTCCTAGTGACACCATTTCAGTCACCAACAAATGTTTTACCTCCTCAATGGCACCACACAGCTCACGTTCTCGTGCTGCCTCTTCTCATGCTTCCTGCAGGAGACCGTTTCTCCCTTATGGCCTTTCTCAGTATGGTGAGAAGAAAACTCCCCACCATTCCTGCAGCCTCATGGGCACTCGGTTTAAGGAATTCTCTATTTTACTGAGGGCCAGCTCTACTGCCTCAGGTGTTGCCTCCACCCCTTGCAGTCTTGGAGTGGGGCCCAGTGCTCTAGGAGGCAAGCCACATCAGACCGCATGTCCACTGTTCCCCAGCCTCCCCATCCATAGGGGCAGCCCTCTGAAGCACTTCTCCCATGAAGCAACCTGTTCTTTTCCTTGGTCAGCTGAATCCTGCCTTGCCAATTGTCTTGCCAATTGGGTTTCAGCCTTGGGTAAAGGTAAGTTCACTTTGGATTCAATGAGACTGGAAACTGACAATGGAATGTTCTTGGGTGAAAGTGTTTATACCCAGCTTTATTCCCACGGTGGCAGGTCCGTCACTAGAATCCCGTCCACTCAGAGCGAGTCTGCATGCAGCAAGCCGGTCTCTGCTTCTGGGCCTCTCTGCCCCCACAGACCTCTCAAAGTCTCCGTCCTCGGCACTGCTACCACTCCAGTCTCTGCTCTCCTGCAGCCTTGCATCTGTGCCATCATGTCGCCCAGAGCACTGGGCAGAGCCCTTTATATACAGAGTCAATAACAACGTATTGCCTGCACGTGTGTAGTGAGCAAGCCAACCAGGGCCAGATGAGAATCCTGGCCACAGGAACCTTCACTTTATGCACAACTCCAATCAGTTAGAGGAACCAGGAGGCTGTCACCATGTCCCATCCCAGCTCCACCACACTTGCTGTGTGCCAATAGGCAAGCCCTTCCCCCTCTCCCAGTCTCCCTGGTCTGTGTTCTAACATGAAATGATTGGCAGTACACCCTCCATAGTTCTAGAATTCCTTGGGCAGATGCAGACCCTCACCCATGTTCCAGCAACCAGGTCACCCTGGTGGCTTGCAGCTTTATGGGCTGTTTGCATATTTTTTAATTACTCCCAGTGGTAATTACTGACAGGTCATTAAAACGCACATAGCATGGCTCGTAGAAGCCACTAAATCAAAGTGCTTTTGGGATCAAAAAGAAGGTAGAAGAGATGGGGGCTGGAGGATCTTACTGGCATCCTCCACTTTCATCTTTGAGAGAAATCTACCCCACTGGCCTAGGGGAAGCCCGCCAAGATCAGAAAGCACCCAGGTCCTCCCGGTGGATTTATACAGGATCTAGAGCCATAAAGAGGCCTTGTTCTGCCCTACACCCTTATCGTTAGCTACCATCTGCTTTGTACTTAAGAATTGTGATGCAGGGGCTCTCTTGTCCCCTCCTGGTGTGAGCTGGGAGCTCTGTCCTCTCACTTTATCTCTAAATAAAAGCCTGTACCTTGCTCTCCTACCTTGAGTGTTTGTGAAGCTCATTCTTCGGCTTCGTGAACAAGAACCCCACATCATCTTTGGGGGCTCGTCCGGGATAGCTTCGGAGGTATCAGCATCCCAGCCTGCCTTTTCTTTCGCTGTCCTTATAGAAGGAAGCCGTCTGTGGCTCACAACATCGGGCACTCGTCAGCCACTTAAATGGAACTAGCCCGGCTGCCGATCTCAAAGTCTCGAGCGACAGGTTCCCCTGCGTCTCCCTCAGTGGATCCCCCGTCTCCCGGGAGCCGGGCAAGTCACCTGAGTGGAGGCCACGATTCCCTTTCAGAGGCTGCTCCTTGGATGCGAGGGACTGAGGAAAGCCGTGGGCAACTGCGAGAGTCCAGGCTGAGGCTACACTTCAGCGGCTTCTCAAAGGTCCGCATGTCTGGAATCAGACCCCGACAGCCCGAATGGGTATCCATAAGGAGTGTCTCTCTCTGTCTCTCTGACATCAGCCTGCTTTTTCAGGCCACCCTGGCCTCTGGGTGAGGATGCTCTTTCCTTCCTTTACACGCTGTGTGTGTGCCTCTAACTTCATCAATTTCATGGAACCTGATGCTCACCACCGCAAGGGAGGAGATCCATGCTTCGCTCTTATTCCTGACTAAATGCTGTACTTTTTATCTCATAAAATGTGTCTGGTCACCCATTAGCCACTTAAAAGACGATTAGCGTCGGCTACCAGTCTTCAAGTCTCGGGTGAAAGGTTTCCGGTGTGTGTCACTCCTTGAACCCCCGCCTCCGGACGGACGGGAATGTCGGGGAGTGGGTGAGCTGATTTCCTACTTTCCTCTCCTAATCTGCGGACTCCGAGGGCAGACCGGACTAGTAGACAGTGGTCCTTGGATCTCGGCTCTGGCTCATCAATCCGGTGGCGCTGAGTGAACCTCCGGCTGGGCTGCTGCCTATGGGAGAGTCCCAGATGACCCCTGACCTCTTATCTCACAGATCAGATTTCCTACAGTGAGTGACTAGCAGGATAATTACCATGCAGTGGCAGAAACTGGTGTTTAATAAGAGTACAGACTCCCCCCACCCCGCCCCCATTCCCGCATAAATGTCCATGGCAGCCTCTGAATTTTATCTCTGGCCTTGGAAAAAGTTCCCCTGCTCCTCATTCAAAGCAGTCCTCCTAGGTCTGCACCACTGTCTCCTGTGTAATGTAAAGGAAGTCTGTGAAGTAGTCAAGCTGAACCCTGGAGCCCAACATGTAAATGGCTCTGTTCTATTGACCTCCCTTCCTAAGAGGCAGTCACCCTGGAGCAACGCATTTCCTTTTCTGCAGCCCCAGGGAAGTGAAACAGGCTTGTGACTCTGACCAGGGCTCTGGCAGCAACAGGTCACACAGTCCCTGCATATTGGACAGGCAGGGGGCTCTCAAGGAATGACTAAAGCTCATGCAGATAAAACTAGGAGAAGTCCCAAAAGGCGTAAAGTAGGAGCACACTGGAAAGGTCCCACTAAATCCAGAGCTCCGAGGCAGCTCTTGCTGAGTGAGAAGGAAAGAGGAAAATCAAGGCAAGGTGCAGGGCACTCTGGTAAAGAGTGGTTAAGTCCAATAGGCCTGGCAGAGGGGGTGACTGACCACTGTCACCTAGGCTCCAAGGCGAGGGGATGCCCTCACAGAGAAAGGCCGACCAGGTGTCGCACACCTGTCCTTTTCTCTCTGCCAGGTGGGAGCATCCTCTTCAACTTTAAAGCCAGACACGCCTCTGGCCTGCATTGTGAGGAACTGGGAGCAATTTGATCCCTAAACCCTAAAAAAGTGCTTTATCTTCTGCACACAAGCGTGGCCTCAATACAAACTCTCTAATAGAGAGACTTTGCCCCTGAGACAAGTATACAATAAGATTACGCAGCTAAATTTTTTTTATATACTTTATTTTGGTTTCATTAATCTACAATTACATGTGTAATATTATGGTGCTTAAACTACCCCCCTCATCAGGTCCCCTCCACCAACCCCATTACAGTCACTGTCCATCAGCATATTGAGATGCTATAGAGTCACTACTTGTCTTCTCTGAGTTGTACAGCACTCCCCGTGCCCCCCCCTCAACATTACATCTGCTAATCGTATTGCCCCCTTTTCCCCCTTGTCCCTCCCTTCCCACCCATCTTCCCCAGTCCCTTTCCCTTTGGTAACAATCCGTTCTTGGGTTCTGTGAGTCTGCTGCTGTTTTGTTCCTTCAGTTGTTTTCTTTGTTCTTATACTCCACATATGAGTGAAATCATTTGATACTTGTCTTTTTCGGCTTGGCTTATTTCACTGAGCATAGTACCCTCTAGCTCCAACCATGTTGTTGCAAATGGTAGGATTTGTTTTCTTCTTATGGCTGAATAATATTCCATTATGTATATGTACCACTTCTTCTTTATCCATTCATCTACTGATGGACACTTAGTTGCTTCAATTTCTTGGCTATTATAAATAGTGCTACGATAAACATAGGGGTGCACCTGTCTTTTTCAAACTGGGCTGCTGCAGTCTTAGGGTAAATTCCTAGGAGTGGGATTCCTGGGTCAAATGCTATTTCTATTTTGAGTTTTTTGAGGAACCTCCATACTGCTTTCCACAATGGTTGAACTAATTTGCATTCCCACCAGAGTGTAGGAGGGTTCCCTTTTCTCCACATCCTCGCCAACATTTGTTGTTGTTTGTCTTTTGGATGTTGGCCATCCTCACTGGTATGAGGTGATATCTCATTGTGGTTTTAATCTGCATTTCTCTGATGATTAGCGATGTGGAGCATCTTTTCATGTGCCTGTTGGCCATCTGACCTTCTTCTTTGGAGAAATGTCTATTCATGTCCTCTGCCCATTTCTTAATTGCATTATTTGCTTTTTGTTCATTGAGGTGCGTGAGTTCTTTATATATTTTGGATGTCAACCCCTTATCGGATATGTCATTTATGAATATATTCTCCCATACTGTAGGATGTCTTTTTGTTTTACTGATGGTGTCCTTTGCTGTACAGAAGCTTTTCAGCTTGATATAGTCCCACTTGTTCATTTTTGCTTCTGTTTCCCTTGCCCGGGGAGATATGTTCATGAAGAAGTTGCTCATGTTTATGTCCAAGAGATTTTTGCCTGTTTTTTTCTTAAGAGTTTTATGGTTTCATGACTTACATTCAGGTCTTTGATCCATTTTGAGTTGACTTTTGTGTATGGTGTTAGACAGTAGTCCAGTTTCATTCTCTTACATGTAGCTGTCCAGTTTTTCCAACACCAGCTGCTGAAGAGGCTGTCATCTCCCCATTGTATAGCCAAGGCTCCTTTATCAAATATTAATTGACTGTATATGTTTGGGTTAATGTTTGGATTTTCTATTCGGTTCCACTGGTCTGTGGGTCTGTTTTTGTGCCAATACCAAATTGTCTTGATTACTGTGGCTTTGTAGCAGAGCTTGAAGTCAGGGAGTGTAATTGCCCGTTTTATTCCTCCTTCTCAGGATTGCTTTGGCTATTCGAGGTCTTTTGTGGTTCCATATGAATTGTAGAATTATTTGTTCCAGTCCATTGAAGAAAGCTGTTGGTATTTTGATAAGGATTGCGTTGAATCTGTAGATTGCTTTAGGTAGTATAGCCATTTTGACAATATTTATTCTTCCTAGCCAAGAGCATGGGATGAATTTCCATTTGTTAGTGTCCTCTTTAATTTCTCTTAGGAGTGTCTTGTAGTTTTCAGAGTACAGGTCTTTCACTTCCTTCATTAGGTTTATTCCTAGATATTTTATTCTTTTTGATGCAATTACGAATTGAATTGTTTTTCTGATTTCTCTTTCTGTTAGTTCATCATTGGTGTATAGGAAGCAACAGATTTCTGTGTGTTAATTTTGTATCCTGCAACTTTGCTGAATTCAGATAACAGTTCTAGTAGTTTTGGAGTGGAGTCTTTAGGACTTTTTATGTACAATATCATGTCATCTGCAAATAGTGACGATTTGACTTCTTCTTTACCAATCTGGATGCCTTGTATTTCTTTGTCTGATTGCCGTGGCTAGGACCTCCAGTACTATGTTGAATAACAGTGGAGAGAGTGGGCATCCCTGTCTTGTTCCCGATCTTAGATGAAAAGCTTTCAGCTTCTCACTGTTAAGTATGATGTTAGCTGTGGGTTTGTCATATATAGCCTTTATGATGTTGAGGTACTTGCCGTCTATACCCATTTTGTTGAGAGTTTTAATCAGGAATGGATGCTGAGTTTTGTCAAATGGTTTTTCAGCATCTATGGAGATGATCATGTGGTTTTTGTTCTTCTTTTTGTTGATGTGGTGGATGATGTTGATGGATTTTCGAATGTTGTACCATCCTTGCATCCCTGGGATGAATCCCACTTGATCGTGGTGTATGATCCTCTTGATGTATTTTTGAATTCTGTCTGCTAATATTTTGTTCAGTATTTTTGCATCTATGTTCATCAGAGATATTGGTCTGTAATATTCTTTTTTGGTGAGGTCTTTGCCAGGTTTTGGTATTAGAGTGATGCTGGCTTCATAGAATGAGTTTGGAAGTATTCCCTCCTCTTCTATTTTTTGGAAAACTTTAAGGAGAATCGGTGTTATTTCTTCTCTATATGTCTGGTAGAATTCAGAGGTGAATCCATCAGGCCGGGGGTTTTATTCTTGGGTAGTTTTTTGATTACCAATTCAATTTCGTTGCTGGTGATTGGTCTGTTTAGTTTTTCTGTTTCTTGCTTGGTCAGTCTTGGAAGGTTGTATTTTTCTAAGAAGTTGCCCATTTCTTCTAGGTTTTCCAGCTTGTTAGCATATAGATTCTCATAATATTCTCTTACAATTCTTTGTATTTTTGTGGGGTCCATCGTTATTTTTCCTTTCTCATTTCTGATTCTGTTTATGTGTGTAGATTCTCTTTTTCTCTTAATGAGTCTGGCTAGGGGTTTATCTATTTTGTTTATTTTTTCAGAGAACCAGCTCTTGGTTTCATTAATTTTTTCTATTGGTTTATTCTTCTCAATTTTATTTATTTATTCTCTGATCCTTATTATATCCCTCCTTCTGGTGACTTTGGGCCTCATTTGTTCTTCTTTTTCTAATTTCAGTAACTGTGTCTTTAGACTATTCATTTGGGAATGTTCTTCCTTCTTTAAATAGGCCTGGATTGCAATATACTTTCCTCTTAGAACTGCCTTTGCTGCGTCCCACAGAAGTTGTGGCTTTGTGTTGTTGTCATTAGTCTCCATATATTCTTTGAATTCTGTTTTGATTTGGTCATTAACCCATTGATTAATTAGGAGAATGTTGTTAAGTCTCCATGTATTTGTGAGCCTTTTTGTTTTCTTTCTAAAATTTATCTCTAGTTTTATACCTTTGTTATCTGAGAAGGTGGTTGGTAGAATTTCAATATTAGCTAAATTTAGTTTAATGCAAGGAAAGAAAATAGTCAAAAGTCCCATGAACTAGTACAATATGGAACTAGTTTTCTAAATTATTTTGGCGGAAATCTCTTCTACTTTTGGGTTCATCATTATCCTCAAAAATTGGGAGGTTTTTAAACTAGACTCCCTAAAATGGAAGAAATTTATTTTCTGCAATACAGCCTGGCTTTAAATGACTGGTGCTAGAATTGTACTTGCATTTCATCTCCAGCCGCCTGGACACACACAGTCCCTATCTGTTCAGAGCCTTCATCAGCCCTGTTAGTCTGGGGCCATCTAAACCTTAACCTAGTTACGTAAACTGCTTGCCTTTAGAGTGTATTCTTGAAAACTGAGATACTTTTAGTCAAAAAAAACTAAAAGGAAAGAAGGCAATTGGATATCAGTAACTCAAATCTTTGTATCAGTTTATCTGTCTGTGCATATGTTCTTTTATGAAAAGTGTTGCTAACTGTAGTCATTAATCTCAATCTATATGTTTGTGTGTCTAAGCAAGTAAATGAAAAATATTTTTCTACCTCTGCATGGTATTAATAAAACTGATTTAAAGACAAGCACTTGTGAAAATTGGGCATTCTAAAACTTCCAGAAAATTCTAATAAAAGACATTAAGCATAAATGCTAATTTAAGTTGAACTGAAATGGACATATCCTTATGGTTATCAGCTGCCTAAGTTTACCTAAAGTAATTTATGTTGATGTTATCCGTTAAATCTTTCAAGAATAAAATGTTTAGAGGCTTGACTTTGTCTAATGTTCAGTAAAGGTTTGTAAGTAATCTAGCATAGTGGTTAGGAATGAGTAAACTAAGTGTAGCAAGTGAACATCTTAATAATTGTGTGTTACAGTGTGTGTATACCTACAAAAAGCCTGAGAATCTTTGTGGTAACCTAAAACCTTAAAGTTTTGCTAAGTTAAGTAGACACACTTTGTGCTTAGTGAGAGATTGTGATGTAAAGCTCATGGTTACAGAAATTATAAAATGTGTTCATAAATTTGTCAATCTAAAGAATGCTAGTGTAACAGTTTACAAGAGCCTACTTCTCAGTGTTCACTGAAAATTAAAGTTCCTGTTAGTTTTAAGTTCTAATTAAAACTACTTAAAGTAATAAAGAAAATATCTCTGCATGATAGAAAAGATGTGTGTTGTAGTAAGAGAAAGTGTAAGAGATGAAAATTCGTTTTATTCAAAGTAAAAGGTAACTTTGTTCTAAAGTATAGCTGTTATTTAAAGAGGAAGAACTCTAAATGTAGAAAAAAATTGTAGAAACTGGAAGAATTGATATGGTCGTGCTATGTAAAATTAAAGCAAATGAGTCTCGATATCAAGTACATGGCAAAATTAGAATTTTTCTTAAACTGTTAGTCTTCTCTTAATGTTCAAAGATTGCAAAGGGTCTTCTAATTGTTTTATCAAAGCAGTTTCTCATGCTTAAAGTCTCAATGAGTTGTCCGAGTATTTAAGAAAATGAGATCTTAATATTAAAAGGACTAAAAGCTAAACTTTGCTAACAACTGTAACCTGCATTTGTCTTTGAGGTATTTTGTTGTCATTCTGGTTAAATGGATAAGTATTGCTTCATGGCAACCCATAATCCTATTTAAGCAAGTGCCAAAGAAACTTTATTCTGACAACTTCCCAAAATCAAATTGAAAAAGAAGCCATAAAACTGCAAATAGAATAGAATTGGAACCCAGAATAGAAGCACCCATCTTCCAAGGCCCTCTCAACTGACCAGTGATGGAGACCTAACTGTACCCCTTACTGTGCCCCTTCTCAGCATGAAACAGCCAGAGCAGTCATCGCCCCCTTTCCCTAGCAGCAGATAGGGTTTCCATCTGCAGAAGGGGGAATGAGACAGGGACCGTGGGTGTAGTCAGAGTAGGGTGAGGGCCTCCGGAAAAAAGGAAGGCAGGATATTTACAGTCAAAGCAATGTAACAATGTAAAGTCCCTATCAAAACTCTGTGTTCAGCATTATGCAAAGTCAAGGTCACACTAACTCTCTAGGGTAAAGATACCAGACTAGTAATATAGACATCTTCAGTGAAATCAGTTAAAGGTCAAAAGGCCGGGAGCAACTTCGCCTGGACTGTTTGAGTGTTCTGCAAGGGTATCTCAGCATAACCCGTCACCTCACTGTCAACAGCCCTAGGAAACAGACAATAACCCAGCCCACCTTGAGGGCAGGGCAGGTGGTACAAGTCCACACCCTAAGCCCTCAATTTCCAAAAAAATCCTCAACTGCCTTAAAGTCCCCTAGACACCACACCACCCTGGGCTCTCTTGTCCCTTCCTGACATGAGCCAGGAGCTCTTTCCTCTGACTTTATTTCTAAATAAAAGCCTGTACCTTGCTCTCCTTAAAAAAAAAAAGAATTGGGATGCAAGTTATAAAAGCCATATTAACTTAGATATTTCATTAACGATTTGAAGGACTGACCAATGCATAGGGGGGAAAATCTCATTTGCAAAATAATCAAAATTAAATCTGGGGAGGTATAAAACTCCTCTGATCCATTATAAATGCATGGAGCAGCAGAGTAAGTCCTGAAATATATTTTAAGAGTTTTTCCTAAATGGACTAAGCAACTTTTGTGTATATATTATTCATTTGGATGGCTCCTCCTGGTATTTTTTAAGAATTCACCTCCCACATTAGAAACAAACTGAAATGCTCTTACATACCCCCAAAGCCTCTCAGCCCAGCTGATGAGACAAAGGGAGGGGCTGTCCCCCAGGGTCCCAGCCCCTGGGACCACCTCCTGCCTCCCCAAGAAGCCTGGCCACCCAGGGCCCCAGGGCTCCATCACTATTTTAATGACATAAGGCAAGTCTGTCCTCTCTGAGCCTTGGGTTCCTCATCTGTAAAGTGAGGATTATCATACCTGTGGTGAAACAACATATTTGGAATAGCGCCTGGCACACGCTGTTTAGTAAATGGTTATTTGTTTGAACCACTGCCTCTTCTCTGGGACTAGCCAAGTGGTACTCCTTAAGTACTTTTCAAATAAATGCCCAGACCCAAAATCCCCATGAGGTGAGGGACCATGTCTGTCTCTTTCACCAGTGGACCCTAAGTGGACTCAATCTCCGCTCGTGCAACCACATTCAATACTCGCTCTGCAAAGCCTGCCCACTGGAACCCTCTGGGGAGCATTTAATATACAGATGCCAAGGCCCTACCCCCAGAGATTCCGATGGGATTTATTTGAGACAGGGTCTGGATATAGACATTGATTCCTTAAGCACACCAGGTCCCACTAATATGCAGCCAGTTGAGAAGCCCAGATCTCACCCCACAAGTGATCCCCATGTGGTGTGTCCCCATGTGTGTGCAGGGAAGATGCTGGGGACTCTCGGTCCCTAGCGCCTGAAATGCGTTGTGATTTTGCCTCTAGTATTATCCTCGGTAAATCGGACATCTTGTCCCAACCTGTTTTCTTATGTGTGCAGTGATCAGTTTATATAGGATGTCCTAGGTCAAAACCCAGAGAACAAGTCATCCGTGGGGTTTCTTTGGTTGAAGTATGTCTCCCCCCACCCCCGCCCTGCCAAATTCATACGTGGCTAACTTCCAGTACTTCAGAATATGACTATTTGGAGATCAGGTTTTAAAGAGGTAATTAAAATAAGGTTATCAGGATGGACCCTAATCCAGTATGACTGGTGTCTCTGTAAGAGGAAATTAGGACACAGAGGACCATGGGAGAGGCTTCAGAAGAAACCAGCCTTGCAGACACATTGGTCTCAAGACTTCTCACCTCTAGAATTGTGAAACAAATTTCAGTCATTTAAGACACCCAGTCTATGATACTTGGTTATGGCAGCCCCAGCAATCTAATACAGGGTTTGTGTGTGACCTTTAGAGGCCACTCCTCCCCCTCAGGTCACAGCCCGCCCCAGCAGCCCTACTCCCATCTCTCCTCCTCTGGCTATCACCTGTCTAGAGATGCCCCCACACTCCTAATGTGGGTGTCCGGGGCTCCTGACCATGATCTTGGGCCCTAGGCAGCCATCTGCACCCCTAGATTAGCAATTCACTCACTGTGCCATGGCTTTTAGTCCTCAGGCCTCCCAGGAAAGGCAGGTCTTCATCCCACTTCTTCAAGTGAGAGAAGTGAGGCTCTAAGGCCTGGCAACAGCTCTGACATTCCCCACCAGGCGCAAAGCTAAGCCTCCCCTCCTTCCTCCCTCCTTCCTTCCTCCCCATTCCCTGCGCTCCACTTACCAGATGCCCCATCCATTGGCTATAGTGAAGCACTCAAACACGGGCCCATTCCTTCCTACCCGATCCTTTCTCAAACTATTGAGGCCTTGGAAGAATTTAGCACAAGGTTTATTGATTTATTAAATTCACCTAGCTTTCTGAGCTTCTCTGATGGAGAATTGCTGAATGCAACTTAAATGACTCCAGATAATGATCACCTGCCGGAAGGCGCAGGATGTCAGGTGCTTCCACACACAGATCCCAAATCAGAATTTTCATTTTAGTAGGATTCCTAAGATCGTTCTCAGCCTTGACTGCACAGCAGAATCACCTGGGGAGAAGCCCTGGTGATTGGAAGGAACGGCTACAAGGCCATCCGGGGTTCCAATCTGGGGGCTCCGGAAGGTTTTGTGTTTAGGCTGAGACGCTGGGACAAGCACCAGGCATATCGGAGTCCTACAGTCCAAACCAGGTGGAGGGACTAACTCCAGTTTGCCGTTTCTTATCAAGACAGACCTGCCCAGCTCTTGCAAACATTTAAGTCAGACGCCCCACCCTGACCAACAGGCAGCACCATGAAGGAATGAGCTCACTCTCCTGTAACTGCTCACACATTTTCACTAACTCCCATACTAAAGTAACTCAGTACAACTGACTAGGGGGAGGCAGGAAGCAAGGTGACACTGTTAAATTCAAAAGGTCATTCTCTTTGACCTACCAATCCACCTCTAGGAACCTACTCCACAAACACACAACTGTACAAATATAAACGTAGTCACAACAAGCTTTGTTTAAAGCGTGAAACCCAAATGTTCCCTGATATATTTTAAAACATCCACATATGAAATATGACAGTCATTCGAGAATGAGAAACATTTAATTACTGATACAGAAAAGCCTCCAAAATACTCTGTTCAGGTAAAAAAAAAGTTGCACAATATTATGAATAATAAGGATATTTTAATAAAAATGGTAAATACCAGTATACACATGGGGAAAAAGCAATTATTTTGAACAGGGAGAAGGGAGTATTATGAAACTTCCTTTTTATACTTTCTATTTTTCTAGAGATTACCAAAGAGGCTGGAAAGCTCTTGGAAAGCACATGAAAGTAAAGCAAGGTAAATCAATAATACTGCAGTAACTGTCGTGGAAAGCAATATGGGGGTTCCTCAAAAAACTAAAAATAGAACACCATTTGACCCAGTAATTCCACTCCTAGTAATTTACCCAAAGAAAACAAAATCCCTGATTTGAAAAGAGATTCTACGCACCCATGTGCTGCAGCACTATTCGCAATAGCCGAGATACAGAAGCAACCTAAGTGTCCATCAGTAGATGAATGGATAAAGAAGATGTGGTACATATACACAATGGAATATTATTCAGCCATAAAAAAAATAAATCCTCCAATTTCCAACAACATGGATGTATATAGATAAAAGGTATTATGCTCAGTGAAATAAGCCAGGTGGAGAAAGACAAGTACCATATGATTTCACTTATTTGTGGAGTATAAAAACAAAGCAAAACAGAAGGAACAAAATAGCAGTAGACTCGCAGACACCAAGAAGGGATTAGTGATTACCAAGGGGGTTGGCCAGGCCGGGGTAGGGGGAATAATAATTTGCAATCACAATATAAGTTAGTGACAGGGACAACAGTACAGCATGGAGAATATAGTCAATGATTCTGTGACATCTTACTACATTAAGAGTTAGTAACCACACTAGGGGGAGTGAGGACTTAATAATATGCATAACTGTTGAACCACTGTGTTTTATATTTGAAACCAACATAAGATTGTATATCAACAATGCTTTAATTAAAAAAAAATATTGTAGTAATAGCACACTGACAATAAAATACATTTTAAATATAAGCTTTATTTTACATTTAAAGAAAAACAAAATAAACTTTTTTTTTACAAATTATATCAAACACTTAAAACATAATTTGGGAATGTTAAACATTAATTCTTAATTCAAAATGGTAATACATCCTGATGCTGGGACTATGAAGTTTTACTTAACTCTAGTATTTTATATAAGCTTAACCATTAATCCTTCCTAAAATTCAATGATTATGGTTCAACTTTACTAGGTTAAGCAAGTCATATATGTAATAACCCATATCACTTTTTCAAATGCAAAACATTTATACCAGCAAGGATATTATAGAAAATGTATAAATTATCCTGAAGGGCTTGAGTGAAAGGCTGACTATATACAGAGGTGCCTTTCACCTGAGAAAGCACATGAGCACAAATAATCGAGTATAGATGCCATTACATTCTCCTACAGTTATATTACACAACAAAACACGTTTATAAATGTCATTCTGTTATGTATGCACTGAAAAAAAAATCTTTTGTTTTAAAAATGTCCTTGAAGACACAGGGGAGTGAAGTGTGCCCATGTTAGGCACAAACACAGAGGGTTTATAGGACATCAACGAACTGCCATCTCCAGCCAGCTCCCAAGTGCCACTGAAAACAGTCACCGCCCTCAGAAAGACAGGATGGTCCTGTTAATAATTTCCACGGACTCCTGAATCTCATCCTCCTTGATCACAAGAGGAGGGGCAAACCTGATGATGTCACCATGGGTTGGCTTGGCCAGAAGTCCGTTATCTCGAAGTCGCAGACACACCTTCCAAGCATCATAATCTAAAAAAAAAAGAAAAGAAAATGTCCAAACATGTATGCTAAAACCTCCCCCTGCAGCACGCATGGGAAAGGGCATCCTGACCAACAGCACTCCCAGCCCCTCCGCAGGACAGGCGGCTTGGAGTTGCAGGCTTGCTTTGTTCTTACTCAAAGATGAAGTTACTTTTCAGCAAGTGCACAGCTAGGAACAAATGGTGTCATCAGACACAAGGTTTTTGTTAGCTTTTCAGAAATGAAAAAGACCAAGCAAAAAAATTACATGCCGAGGCTGCTGTATTAATTACATGAGGAACCGATGCAAAAAGCATTTGGGTATGATACAGATAAATGAGCACAGAACGAGCACATGCAAATCCCCGTGAACACGAGACACCCCTAAAATGGGTTTGCTTCCTGGGCTTGTAGAACTAGACTCTCATTATTTCACAGCATGATTCTCAACCCCGGCTGCACATCAGAATCACCAAAGGGCCAATGCCTGGGCCCCACCAGGCCCATCCAATCAGAATCTCCTGGGCAAGGCTAGGCTTGGGTTAATTTTTTAAAGAGCTCCCCAGGATGATTCTAAAGTATAGCCACCTGGATCACTGCTTTAAAAGGAAGTTATCACAAGAAAATCCAGCAAGGAACCCTAGGCATTACAAATGATGTACTAAACACCAAGCAGTCAGTTAAGTGGCCCTGGGGTTAGTTTTATCCTCCTCCATCATGGTCTTCGCCCCTCACGTCCCTATTACCACTGCACCCACTACCCCTCCTGACACGCAAGGTGTGAAAGTGAGGGAGAAAAGGACAGTGAAGGAGATTCAAGGGAGGTGCTCTGTGCAGGCCTACTAAAGCCAGACAGATCTCCAAGCACCGCACATCTAACCTACGCAAAATCACAAATGACTTAAAAAGAACAAAAATAGGTCAAATAAAAGTGTCTTTGTGTGGAAAAGAGCTGTTTTTATGTCCATTAATATAAATTAGGTGACACTTTGCTAAAGACTTGATCAATAGGAGGTCAACAATTTCAAAGAGAGGAACCCAACCACCAGATAAAATACCAAACATGTTCTAGCTCTCCCGGTAAAAATGACATCTCCGTACCTTTGGTTTCTCTAATAACAATAGCATTTAACAATCCTTTTCCTCTTACAGCAGTTACGATATCAGAAGGTAACTTCATGAGTTCATTTCTCAAAACAGTACCCATTTTGTCTGCATTTTCAGCAAGGTTTTCTTCTTCCAAAACCTGTATTTAAAGAGAAATTACACAAATGTTAAGACTGCCTTCTTTTATGTTGTTCTTTGGAAGGGAATATGGACTCTAAGCAAAGGAAGAACACAATCAGATAAAGACTTCTGTGTCTCAAAACCTACGGCAATCTAATTCCTAATCAAACACAGACTTCATCAGACAGAACCTTGCTTCAGCCACAGATCCATCAGCAATCTAATCAAAATAAGGTTACAATTTAAGTGATTTTGTAGTTTAGTAAATCAATAGACTAAACATACTTTAATTTTTAAACTGCAATAGAATTTCCTTTTACTTTTTTTCCTAAAAAAGTCCACCCTTAGAGAATTTATAATTTTATGTCTTTGATAGGCACTTAAGGAATAAATCTACAGGTGTTCAAATCTACACTTTAAAAAAAACCATGCGTGCTAAGCCGGAGGCCCAGCAGACCAGGCTAGTCAGAGTGAGGGCTCTGCTCTCTGAGGGCCACCCAGGGCCTATGGGCCCAAAGCCCCAGGTGACTACAGACTCGGAAAGCCCTGGAGGATTCCTGTCTACTAGTTAAACAGTTTTGAGAATGCCTTGCCCCTAATATCTTTCCTCCATACTTCATGTTCTAAAATATTTGGCAATCTTATTACATTTCCCATTACACCAATGGGCTCGAACTCAAGTCACTTCAACACTACTTAGAGGAATGGATACCACGCGGCTGTATCAGTTTTACCTCAAGGGCTGCAATGGCCACTCGGCAGCCTAGCGGATTGCCGCCATATGTTGACCCATGCTCCCCTGGTTTGATGGTCAGCATTACGTCGTCATCACATAGCACTGCAGACACCTGGAAGACAGAGCGCTGGGTGCTAACCAAGTCCTCTCTCAGACTAACTATTCCCATACTTAGCACACCAGGAACACAAATATTTATGAAGCTGATATTAAATCTGACACGAAGCTTCAGCATCTAAGAGCTATCACAACTAAGAGTAAATCAGTAATAAATCCCCTAACACATCACAAGCACTTCAGGCACACCTGAGTGACACAGAACAAGAGCATTTGGTAACTAAGAGGAAAGCTGTTTCTGCAATGATATAATTTAGAATTCATTCCACTTTGAAGGTGAAATGCTTCAGCTGCTTAGAAAACAATGTTCTGCACTGTACTTCAAAGCCCATTAACCCAGTGCCAATTATGGACTGTGAATAGCAACCCAAGAACAGAACTAAAACAAAACATTAATTTTTTTTAATCTCTACATTTAACGGGTCGAGGTTATAAACAATTAGGAATGCTATTTCTGAACAATGGAAAAAAGCATGTAGGGGTCTATGGGAGTACTTCTGGGGTAAAATGTTTCCATTCAAAACAAATGCCACAGAAAATTCTAAGGCACACTCAAGTCTTCAGTTAAAACTAAGCGAGTCACCCGACAAGAAGTGTGAAGCGTTTTTCTTACACATGATCCAGGTGGCACCAGACCACACTAAGTAAAACTAACTGTGGGAAAAGGCATTGTTGTCACAATGAGCTGATGTAAAAATATCTTAAGGATATTATTTCATGAGAGTAGTGAACAAAAACAAAGGCTAAGCATTGAACTTACAGGGTATAAACCACCAGAAAGTGCCTTTCCAAGAAGAACTATATCAGGTCTGACATCTTCATGATCAGCAGCCAGCCATCTACCAGTTCTGGCCAATCCTGTCTGTATTTCATCAGCAATAAACAGAACCTATTGGAAAACAATATAACTGTATTAATGGTCAGTTCTGATCCCATAGGGAAAACAGTGATCTTTACTTTTCCGCACACAAACCCATCGTTCTAACATTCCCTCAGATTTGTGAAACTGTTCTAATTACCCACACAACTTCAGTAGCATCCTACAGAAGTCTTGCACACACACCAATCATCTCCTGTGTCAGTCACTCTCTCCCCAAAGGCCCCTCTGAACTGTCCTACAGAATGGAAAGGCACTTAGGCAAAGTGAGGGCTTTGTGCGATTCTTTTGGATCTAATTACTCTCTGCGAACAAATTAATTCATTTGTATATTCCACACTTATTAAATATTTGCTTCTCATTAAGTAATTTATTAGCTTGCTAGGAAGAGGAAGAGAACACCTAAATGTTGGAGCAGAGATATGACCAATGGTTTGGGAAGGATCACAGTCCAGGCTGCTGGAGCACAGAGTAAGGAACCGGGTTAGGGCCAGGGAGTCTGAAGCTCCACCAGGGCCCAGGGTCTGGCCAGTCTCCAGAGGCAGTAAAAAATCAGCTTCTGCGCAGGCTGATGAGAGAGCAAAGTTCTGTTGCTCTTGGAATGATGTCTCCCTCTAGTGGAAAACTGATGTAATCTTGGCATTACAGCCAATCAGTGGACCCCTAACCAATGTAGACAGGTGGCAAGGGGGGGCGACCTGGTGCCGGGTACAGAGCTCTCGCACGCCCATCAGGTAGCCTGGATCAGGAACAACAACACCGGCTTCACCCTGAATTGGCTCTACCATGAATGCAGCAACATTTGGATCCTGAAGAGCACGCTACAAAAAAAATATGAATACATATTAATAACTTCCTTCCTAACCTATTAGGAAATATGAGATTATATACTGTACATATTTTCTGTTAAGAGTAAGTATATAAACCAAGTATTCACACTAACTTATACTCTGACTTCAAACTATAACATTTCTCACTGACAATTACCAAAATATATATAGTTAAATGTAGTAATAACTGGTCTTTTAAAAAGCCATTTTACGTGAATCTTTATTTTACAAGTTCTTCACTCATAATTTTAAAAAGCTAGCTGAAAACTGAGTAGTTTTATCTAGAAAAATAATTAAACAAGTCTCCAAGTTACTTACACAGGATACAAATCAAAAGTGGTCTGTCAGTTGTCAGGATTAGACCGTGGAACCTGATTTCCCGTATTGGAAACTGACCATTACAGAGACAAGTCTGAAATCTTGGCCTAACTTAAGTAAGGCAGATTTTCATTAGTCACGTATCTATTTTTAATTCATCCATAAAACTAATTTAATTCCTATTTACTAAGAGCTAAAGCACTGTGATGCTAGTGAATACCTCAAGAGCAGGAAGGTCGTTGTATGGAATGACTTCAAAACCTGGCATAAATGGTCCAAAACCATCATAACTGCTTGGGTCTGTGGAACTAGAGATAGCAGACAATGTTCTACCCCAGAAGTTTCCAGCTAGAAAGGAGAAACAAACAGTGGTTATTTCAAACTCCCAAATTTTATAAGCACTATCTCCCAAAATACCTTAGGATGTTTGGTTTTTAAAAAAACCAAGGGTTTGCTTTACAGAACCTCCATGAGCTTCCATTTGTTAAGAGCAAACCTTGTATTAAACCCCTGGTTCACATGACCACTAAGGTCTGACCTTGCACTTACTATTTTAGGTCACTTCTCTACTCAATCTCCCAACTGTTATATATCACCCCAGAAGATAATACTTGACTTTTCTTTCAATAATCCCAAACCCTAACAACTGAGGCATTCAATACGTATTTTTCTAGAGATGGTACATTTATGACAGTGATGAGAAAGAATATTCTTCTAAGAGAATTGGCAGTTTTACTTTTAAAAAATCCAATAATATAGGCCAACTATTCTACAATATATATTTTAAATATCATTTGGAGAAAATGTCCTTAGGCAATCCAAGTATTTTCAATTTTGCCTACTTCGTATTGTCTTTTATGTGCTAAATGACAGGCGCCTGCCTTTGTTCAGGAACATTTTTACCCATTAATTTATTGCTCTAATAAATTTAAGGACCTACTGAATGGCAGGCCCTGTTCTAGGTGTTGGGGATAGAATTTGATGATTGGCAAGGTCCCTGCCCTCAAGGAGCTTGTAACACTAAGTAGGGAAGAAATTCCACAATCTAAACCAGAGCAGAGCAAATGGATGAGATAATTTCAAGAGGGTTAAATTCAAGGGAAGAAAGAAACAGTGTAGAATAATAGAGAAACTTGGTTGGGACGAGGGGTAGGGGGTAGTAGAATCTCCTACTTTTTTTTTTTTTAAATATCTTCCTACCACCTCTGCCAGCACCAACTCAATTATAACCCCGTACTGAATTATCGTATTCTGGCTTCACAGCGTGTCTAAACACTACTCTCGCAAAGCCTCTCACCTATGAGTAATCCCCACTTTACTCATCCACAAGCAACAGCACATTGAGGTTGACAGGGCTTGTTTAAGGGGAAATGCCCCAACTAGACCGTGAGCCTAGACGCTCTCCTCCACTGTCTCTCCACCCCACTGACTTACCAGCTTCTCTCAATACTTGGGTAGAAACACCTTTGTACCCTTTGCTAATATGAAAGAGTATGGACACAGTCTGCAAAAATGAAAATAACCAAAAAGGCTATTTTTGTTTAGAAGACAGTTATGTTTTCCCACGACTAAAGCACAAGATCCCAAAACAGCAGGTCACTTCCAAATCCGTGCAAAGACTTCTTCAGGAATAGTAATCTGTCACCTCCCAAATACCAACTATGGCTTGGCCATCAGTTGAACTCTGAATTCTATTATGGGGGTTTATAATTTAACTGCTTGTGGTCACAAGGCAGAACACTTAATTTCAACTATTACAAGAATGAATGTTGATCATGTGCAGTAACAAATTTACCTGTACTTTGTTTTTAAAAATTAAAATCAAAGCCTTAAAAAAAAAAGTCAGAACCTATCAATTCAACATCATTATAAAGATTCCAGAAGTTAGATTATATCATCTGAATTGACTGTTGGTCTCCTTAATTAGTATTCACATCATTCCTCTCAACCCTCAACCATTCTTAGAAATATATCTAGGGCAACTCCAGCCCTCCTCTTCCAACAGCTTCTAAGAACAAGACATGACAATACATCAAATATTAAGATTCAAACTTCACATCATACTAGGACATGACCCCACTTGTTAATATTCCAACCTGAACAATCTAACAAAATCCTCTACCAAGACCAGCTGACAACCAGAAAACTACTATGAAATATATCAGGTAAGCAGATGAGAAATAAATAGCACAGTCACTCATTTTAGAGAGGGAGGTGTAGGGGGTTATTTAGCAGAGAAAAATCCCATATACAAAGAAATACTTGGAAATGAATCCAAGAAAAGGAAACCTCTCAATTTTTATGAAATATTCAGCAAATAATATATCATGTAAAAGGAAAACACATTAGAAATATTTCATCGGTAAATTAGAATGGTAAATGATATTGTATGTTTACATCACAGAGGATAATGTGAATTTCACACACCTGCAAAAAGAATCTTTGCTTTGTATTTTGGAATACCCTTAACAGCATATCCCCATCGGCGAGCAAGTTTGCAAGCAGTCTCTCCAGCTTCCACTCCTATCAAGAGAAGTTTTCAGTTTTAAAAAATATTTTAAATTATCAGAAAACAGTAAGATTATTTTCTTGGCTATTTAACAACAACAAAAATAAGAAATACTTTACCTGTATTCATCGGAAGGACTTTATGGTAGTTGAAAAGTTTAGTAACATACTCTTCATATTCACCAAGTACGTTGTTATAGAAAGCCCTAGATGTTAAGGTCAACTTGTCTGCCTGACTTCTCAGAGCACCCACAATCTTTGGATGACAATGCCCTTGGTTGACAGCACTATAAGCACTCAGGAAGTCAAAATATTTTCTGCCTTCTACATCCCATAGGTAAATACCTAAAATATGTAAGAAAAATAATTTTAGAAAAAAAATTACTGAGTTACATAAATCTCAAAGATTAAGAATGCTAGCAAGCACTCTGGGTATCTGAATATGAACCTCTATTAATAGAATTGTGGTTAAGGCACATTTTAGCTCAAGCATGATAAACTCTGGTTTAGAAGGAATTTTATTTTATCTGTCCAGCTTCAAATTACACATTTAACAAGAACAGCATAACATGAAAAGGTTTTATAAACTCCAGAGTGAAACCTTTACTCCTAGAAAACTGGAATTTGGAATTTAAAGGCAGAAGTTATACACAATATTATGAGAAATAATGACTAGTTGACTGTAGCAAACAACAGAATGGGAAAAAGTATTTCCAATCATGTATCTACCTGATAAGGATCTAGTATCCAGAATTCTTACAACTCAACAACAAAAAGACACACAACCCAATTAAAAAATGGGCAATGAACTCAGATGGACACTTCTCCAAAGAAGGTAGCAAATGACCAACAAACACATGAATGGATGCCCGGATCTCAGTCAGTAGAGAAATGCCAATCAAAACCACAATGAAAGAACTTCATACCCACTTTATAACTTTTTAAAAAAGGAAAATCAGTGTTGGCAAGGATGTAGAAGAAAATGGAGCTCAGGTATTGCTAGAAATTGAAACTCATATATTATAAAATGGTGCTGCAGCTTGTGGATAACGGTTTTTCAGCTCAACAAGTTAAACAACATTACCATAGGACCTAACAGTCCCACTCCTCGGTATAAATCCCCAAAAGCGGAGGATGGGTATTCGAAACAAAAAATTTGTACACAAATGCTCACAACAGCACTATTCACAATAACCAAAAGGTGGAAACAACCCAAATGTCCAACAACCATCAGTGGATAAACAAAATGTAGTCTAGTCATACAATAAAATATTATTCAACCATAAAAAGCAGTGAAGTACTAACATGTTACCACATGGATGGAAACATGCTAAATGAAAGAAGCCAAACACAAAAGGTCACATATTGTCTGATTCCAATTATATGAAATATCCAGAACAGTCTAAATCCAGAGATAGAAAGCAGGTCAGTGGCTGCCAGGTCCTAGTGGGAGGAGGGAATGACTATTTAGTAGGCATGGGGTTTCCCTTTTGGGTAATAAAGTTCAGGAACCAGCTAGAGGTGATAGCTATAAACATTGTAAATGCACCTAATGCCACCAAAGTGAATGGGTAAAATGGCAAATTTTAAGTTATGTACATTTTACAAATTTTTTAAAGTTGACTATAGATATTAAAATGTATTGGGGGGTTAATGCCTTAAAGCCTTTTGTACACAAGAAAAGTCCTTGTATTTCAGACACACACAGCTGCTTGTCTGAAACTTCCTCTCTCACAGTTCAGGGAACAAATGTGTGTGTGCAGAGAGAGAGAGAAGAGAAAGCAAATGTGGTAACATGTTAGCACTTGGGAAATCTGGATGAAGAGTGAAAGAAAACTCTTCCTGCTACTATTGCAACTTTTCTTCCTTCAAGTCTGAAATTATGCCAAAATAAAAGTTAAAGGAGACTGCAGTGACCAATACTGTACCACCATCGGTCCATTAAGTGTAACAAAGGTACCATTCTAATGTAAGATGTTAATAATAAGGGAAATTGGGTGTGGGGCATACTGTCACAACTTTTCTGTAAATCTAAAAAATTGTTTTAAAATAAAAAAGTTCATTTTGGGGGAAAAAAAAGTTAAAGGAAAAAAATAACAACATTATAGAACTTTACTTATGTATCTTACATTCCCCCTCTTGGCAAGAACCATCATGACAAAAACTAAATGACTTCACCTTTGTATTCCCCATAGCACTTAACATAGCAAGCACACGGCACCCAACAGTACACTGAATTAATTAACTGTATCTGTACTATCACAATTAAATGCATCTGGAAAAATGGATATTGAGAAAATATAAAAGCACTTTAAAAAAAGGTGACAAGGGAAGAGGTACAGGAGAGTGCATAATTGGATTAGTTCAAAACATACCTTTTCCTCTCTCCAGGGCTACAGGTAAAGGATGGTAGTTGTGTGCACCATATTTAGATTCTCGTTCAAAAATGTAATCAGAGGATGGAGGGCCTTGGACTGTTTTTTTAGTTGCCACAGATGTAGCAGAAGCCACTGAAGAATGAATTCCACGACGAAGCACGGCAATGGTCTGCAAACGTGCTAGTTTGAAAAACATCCTGTCCTCCAAGTAGGAATAGCACCAACCTGTAGATGGACAAGAGAAGGCATGGAAAGTAAGAATCTTCCCAGAGCTGACGTGTGCCAACTCATTAAATGTGCACTGAGCTTCTCCCACAGTCCATAGAATCAAGAAAATGAGCAAACAATGACCTGGCCCTAGCCTTGGGAAGTCGAGGGCCACAGAGGACAAGTATACAGATATTCATGGTAAAGGCGGGCAGGCACTGACTGCAGCAGGATGTGGAAAGAACCCAGGAGAAGGGGGAAGAGTGATGGACAGACAGATAGGAGGCCAGGGGCTTTCCTGTTCACTTACTCCCTTGTACCACTTACAAACACACATTTTTTTTTAAGTCATTGGTGCTGCAAGTTAAATCAAGGACAAGGAACTCGTTCTGAAGGCAGTCAGCAAAGCAGACTGGCAGAGGGCTCAAGAGTTGGTACCTGACCTTGTGGAATGAGCAACCACTCAGAAGGTATTCTGCAAGGTGTCATACTATCAGACAGTCACAGGTGGAGGGCAGTACCAAATCAGAAGAGCAGCCTGGCCAGTAGTAGTCATGGTGGAGGAGAAAGAGAGACTGAGAACTACCATGCAAACTGACTCTGCCCTAGTATATGAAGAGTGAAGAAATTAAAGAAGAATTTGATTTAAAAAAGATAATGGGGATCCTCCTGAAAGAAAAAGAACAGGTATGGAAATGAAGTGATTTACTGGGGGATGGGAACGACTTTTAAAGACAGAAACTATAAAAGGTAAAATCTGTTATTTAGCCATAAATATCTAAAACTTCCACAGGTCAAACTCATCATAAATAAAGGTGAAAGGCAAAAAAAAAGACTAGGAAAAAAATGTTTCTCAATTCATAAAAGCTTATGAAGAGCTTTTACAGTAAGTTGAACAAAATATACATATTACACATATAATTTTATAAATTACATAAAAGTTATTTACATACACACACACCAGATGAGATAAAACAGGCGATTCCCAAAAGAAACTGACTACTCTGCTAGGATGGTTGTTTCTGTAAAACTTATCCCCAAAAAACTGCATTACAAAAGCAATTGTTTAAAGGGGAAAAAGGTAATAACAAAGTAGAGAACATCCAACTACAATAAGCTAAGAATTTCAGTAATAAACCCTAAACATCACTGAACAACCCAGCATTTACTAGCATCTCCTTACATATTTCAGAGTCTTTGCTCCTCATCCTGCCACCACCAGCCCTAAAACCAGCACTAGTGCAGGGCTTCCCATATGGCTTTGTATCCAGTTATACCATTAATAGTCCTGGTAAATCATGAGGCAAAGAGTGGACAATGGAAGAAGCGAAAAGTAAAAAGGAAATTGAAGTAAATGCGTAACAATCATGTCTGGGTGGAGTAATGTTTTTTAAAGAGAAATTCAAGATTATTGGCCAAAACTAGGCATACTTAGAATGTTTATGCTTATTCTTTAAAAAGACTAGTTAACTCATGTTTCAACAGAACTCCATCAATGACAAGTCAAGCCATGCATAATCTCTGAGCACTCAATTTGAGCTGCCAAATTAGCAAAAACTTGATACTTATAGCTTGGCTTGCTTCTCTTCTAACTTGGCACTACCCAGTGAATCCAGTATGTTCAGGAATTCTCAATTACTAAGCAAAATCCAGCAATTGGTTTGCCAAGACTCACCACCTACCCTTTCTCCACACGGTTCAGATTAGAATGCAGATTTTTAACTTGAAATCCAGGAACTTCTTCAGAGGGCCCAGCAACTTCTGAAATAAAACGCAGAAATTAAGTGCATTTTCCTACAGAGAAGGTCCCTAACTTTCACAAGATTCTATCTCAAAGAGGGTGTATCAACAACAAAAAAAATTAGAAATATTAGACTAGGGATAACTGCTAACAAAAAGGCAAAAATGTCTAGCTATACTAGACAGAACTTCCCCCAAAATTCTACTGCTAAGCCTAAAACATTGATTTTATTTCTTGGGCTCTTTATGCCCTACTCAGTAAGAATGAATGCTCTATTTGACCAACTAAAAAAATATAACACATTAATTGTTGCCTTGATCAAATTAGCAATAAAAAAAGTGCTCCTTAGTGGTACCCCAACTGAAACACTTTCTGAAGAATTGTAGCCATAATAAAATCCTCAGCCGTGTTTGTCCTCAGACCAGTAGTTTTACTCATAAAAACTATCATAAAGAAATACTCACGAATATGCACAAAAGATGTTCAATATGAGAACAGCTTAACATAATCACAGACATATAACATGTTGCCACTTAAAATAATCTCTTTTTAGACTGGTGGCTGACATAGGGGAGATAGATGAAAGGATGGATGAAAAAGGTGAAGGGGATAAAAAAAATAGTGAGGATGTTTTCTCTCTTTATCGGGGCGATGGTCACATGAGGGTCTACACGTATCAAGATCCATCAGGCAGCACACTAAGATTTGTGCAGTTTACTATGTGCCTAATGTAAGAATTAAAAATTAACAAAAAACAAAAATAATTAGTTTCTAATGACATGGAGAGATGTTTTAAGGTATATTTAAGTGAAGACAATACAATTATATATACAGAATATTCACCTCTGCAAAAAAATGTAAGGACAAATTACGCAGCAAGGCACAAAAAGTTCACTGTTTTTTAAAGAGAAATTCAAGATTATTGGCCAAAACTAGGCATACTTAGAATGTTTATGCTTATTCTTTAAAAAGACTAGTTAATTCATGTTTCAACAGAACTCCATCAATGACAAGTCAAGCCATGCATAATCTGAGCACTCAATTTGAGTTGCCAAATTAGCAAAAACTTGATACTTATAGCTTGGCTTGCTTCTCTTCTAACTTGGCACTACCCAGTGAATCCTACTATTCTGTTCCTTCCACATATTCTAACGATCGTGAAATATATTCATAATCATATTATTAAAAATGAATCGAGAAAGCTTAGGCAACACAAAAATAAAACTAAGAGAAAAACAAAACGTTTCAGAGGCTTTGAGAAAATGGATTGTGGTTAAAAGACAGAAGTTACTACCCCCTAGGAAGCACAGCCTGGAGTACAACAATTAGGTATAAAAGTTCATCTACTTCTAGGGAACAAGGTCCAATTCTAAAGTAAGAATTATTGTCCATGATAATTTTGCTATCATGGTCTGCAGCTCTGTGACTTCACAATAACCTACCAGAGAAGCATCAAAAAAAAAAAAAGAGAGGTATTAAAAAATATTTAAAATTCTGTAACAATCATCTTTTAAGTTAATTAACTGAGAGAATAATGCAATATTATTAGTGCAAGTGAAAGGAATCTTTGAAATTATCTAAATTCAACATTCTCATTTTGTACAAGAAGTTATTTTCTCTGTGAATTCACAACAGAAATGGGATAAATACCCATCTATCTACAGGGTTCAGGCAGTCTTATTGAGGAATACAACTTAATGACAAACAGTAATATTCAAAACATTCCTAATACTGATCAAGTTTTTTAAAGATGAACTCTGGATATTCAATTCAACTGGGAAAAGTCCTACAGTTGGATACAGATGATGTACCAGAATCCTGAAAGCACATTTCTATTAAAGAACTTTCTGTGTTCAAGTTACTGTGCTTGGCACCACACAAGAAATACTAGAACAGAATTAAGATGGACTTAAAATATAGCCAATATCAATAATGTGCTCTTCCAAAAAGGAATGCCAGGAGAATACAATGGAAAGTCCAGTCTGGAGACCAGGATTTAAATTCTAGCTGGGGCTCTTAAGAATATCTTTGGATGATTTTGTCAATCTTTTTGACTTTCAATTTTCCTACCTGTAAAATTAAGGTTTAGCCATTCAAGGTCACTAGAGGATTAAATGATATCATATTAAAAGTGTCAAACTGAACACAAATGGCTGCTCAGTTAGTTCCCCTCCACCTCTAAACACATAAGGGAATCAGCCCATTTCTGCAATGGAAGAATCAATAGTACCATGGTTTCTTCTTTAAACTGGAAGTTTTTTCCTTTAAAAAGAAATAAAATGTTTCTAGGGATAAAAAAAAAAAAAAACAGAAACAGGGACAAGAAAATTTCCTGCAATTCCACACATCTGGAAATACCCAATACTATATGCATTCACCTTTTTTCTACACTACCTCATGAAATTTACTACTGAAGGCCCTCCAAAAGACTCCCAGGAATCTTGCAGACTTTTGTCACAGGTCCTAACACCTCAGCACACTTGTCTTCATGCCTTTCCCCCACTAGAATCCTATGAGGCTCCATAAAAGGACCGTACCCATGTCTCTGAATTCACTTTGCATCCTCAGAACCTAGCCAGGTCTAGCACTACACTGACATTCTTTGTCAAATGAACAAGGTCATTCCCAAATATAATTGTATGGACTTCTGAAGGAGTCAAGGGAGCTGACCCAGATGAGTTGAGTCTATCTCTGAGAGGGGACTAGCAGTCTCTGAGATGTCACAGGAGCAACTAATCTTTCCATCAAGAGTTCACTTCACTAGACTTAATGGCTTTCTATAGTCAAAATACCATGTACCAGTGCAGCCATTCCAGGTTGTTGTCATGAATTTAACCAAAGCCCACTCTCAGGTCCTGGGGAAAACAACAAATTGCTATTGACAGCAAAAAACTTAACAACAGAATGTTTTCAATAATCCACATAACAAAGTCCTTCTTCAAACTATTATTACTCCCTCCTATCTAATCTATCCTATCTAGAACATATCTAAAATAGAATTTCCCTAAAAGGCTGCATTTTGAAGTTAACCAAGCGTACCCTATGAAATTTTATTTTTTTTTAATCACACTAGAAGAAAAAAACCAGTGTAAATTTCATTAGAAAGCCACTTAAAATGCCCACCTGTTAAGTAAATTTGGTTTTACTATATTTACCAAATACTTATCTTGAGATAATCATTCACAAATAATGTTTTCTTTAAATTTTTTTTACGTTCTGCCAACAAACTGTCGGGGGAGGGGGAACGGGGGGGGGGTTGTTTTGTTTACATAACCAGGCTAAAATTCAACTCAAGTGCGTCACTGGCAAACACCTTAATCACTACTATTGAAAAAGGACTGGCTCAACCAGACCACACCCTCCACACACCTCCAAAATTTAGTCCATTCATCACAATTCTAAAATGTATGAGATTTAGCCCATTCTCAAGAACTCAGGAAAGGGCATAAAATATGCACTCAAGTAACTGTGAAAAAGGGAGAGTATGGGGCAATATAAGTAAGATGGCATCTTTGAGGAAAAAAACTCCTTTCCAAGAATGTTACTATTTAAAGTTATACTGGGCTTTTTTGGGAGGAAATGCAAAATTAATCTTCTACACCATGAAAACCTGTAAACCCAGAACACCATTTTATTTAAATCTTTTTATTAAAAGATTCTTTCATACTTGGATCTTTTTCATAGTCGGGAACTAAACTCTCTGAAGAGGCAACAACGGTATTCTAAAGAAGGAAGTCTGTTGTTTATTTCAAATGGGTAAGACAAAAACAAAAATTGGATTACATACCTAAAGAACAGTTCCACGTTCAAATTAGAGCGCTAATTCACCTACAGATACTATTACGCTGACACACCCAAATAAAAGAGAACTGGGAAACTGGGGATAGTCATTTCTTGTAAAGGCACCTCATTTCAAAATCACTCGTTCCTTCAAAGAGGTAAAACTGAACCCAAAGAAAGCAAGAGCAAGAGATACAGGGAGAAAGGAAAGAGGAGACCGACGGTCACCAAGAACAAGCGTCCCACTGAATTCAACCAGAATTTACTGATGCTCAGCCCTGTTGGCAAAGCAACTCCGAGGAGGAAGTCTTCGTGCCGAAAGCCCTGCTGGTCCCAATCTCTTGACACTGTTAGAGAACGTGCACGGTACTCTGAGGTAAGGCTCTACTTCGGTAATTCTTTATTTGGACAAAAGCTGGAGGAAAAATAGAGGCTGGCGAAGGGAGATGGACAGGTTGGCTGCAAGGCCCCGGGCGGCCCGGAGGACGCAGGCCCCTTCCAGTAGTCTCCATTGGCGCCCCGCCCCAGAAGGCGAGCCACCGTTTACAGAGCAGTTCCCCGTATACAGAATCACCAGCCCCCGCCGACCTCAGGGGCCCAGGAGGCGCAAACGCCTCCTTCCCGGAAATGCGGGGCGCCTGGGCCCGCGGCAAGTTCGGGGGCAGGGGACCCAGGGCCGGCCCGCTCCTGCGGGAGGCGCCACATCCTCTGCTCTCTGGATTGGGGCCTCCCATGCCTGCCCGCCCGCCGCTCCCGGCGGGATGCGCCGCGCCCCTACCTGGGCCCAGGCTGCGCCCCTACCGGCCCGTGCCTGCCGTCCGCGAGTTCGCCGCCCCGGTGCCCACTGCCCCACGGCGTTCGCCGCCGGCTGGTAGGCCGCTTAAACCGGCCGCAGAGGCGGAGCCTACCAGCCGGGCGAGGCCCAGCGCGCCCCCTCAGCCCGTTCCCCTAAGCCCCAGATCGTGGCCGACCACCATCATGGGAACCCTCCCCAGCCACGGCCCCGGCCCGCCGCACCCGGGCGAGTACCTGGCTGCGCTTCGCTCGGCTGTTCTGTACCCACGGAGCCCACTGCGCGACTGCGGCAACGGCGACGCGTCACAGTGCCTAAGACGCGCAGGCAGCCCCGCCCCGAGACGCCCTCGCCGCCCATTGGCTGGCGGCGGAGGGATGGGCACCAATCGCCACGGGCCCGCCCCTTCCCTCAGCCCGGAGTGCAGCCGGGACTCGGACCGCGGGATCCCACCTCGCTCTGAGCGCTGCGGGCGGAGCTGCTCTGGGAGGCTCCTGGGTCCTTGGTTCCGCGGTTGCTCGCTTCCCGCCCCGTGCTGACTGAAAGACAGCACCCCAAGGGATGAAACGTCACCTGGGCCTCCTCGGGCTTCCGGCGTTTCCCGGGTCCCTGCCCTTAGGGCGGGGCGGTGGGGTCGACCTGCACCCCGCCACCCCCTGGCCGCCCTCCAGCCCCGCAGAGCCTTGTGTGTGGCGGCCACCGCAGCTCCGCCCGACTCAATGCGGGCCCCACGCCCGTGAGCCTTGGTGCTGCGGCGCTTCTGAGCCCACCCGTACAAGTGACCTCTGCATCTGTAAAACACTGCCCACCTTCGTGGCCGCTACTAGATACTTAAATGACCGTAACATACTCGGTGTAAGATTGCAGCACCCTCCACAACTATTACAAAACTCAGAACTCAAAATGGATAGTCCAGGGTGACGTCAAGTTAGAACTGGATGGACCTGGACATCATTTAGTCTATGCCATTTCTGTTAAATATTGGCAAACAGACACTTGGAGAAGGGAAGCAATTTACCCCTGGTTATCCACAGGTGAGCAGATTGCTGCAGGGACAAAGGACTGCATATCAGCACCATGTTCTGTTGTTACACCACCATGATCAGTCAGGCGCCCAGCAGGAAACAGATGGCACACTCCAAATGCAAATGTAAGGAGAGTTTGTTAAAGTTGTTATTCAAGTGTGGGCAGGCAGACCACAGGGAGTGGAGTGACCTGTGGCAGGTGCACCAAGGAAGGCCATTGTCAACCTAGGCCTAAAGTAGAGGTTCCCAGACCCAAAGAGAGTAACAGACCCCAGGAGGAGGGAGCTGGGGTGATAAGCATCCCCACCTCTCATCTCCTGCCAGGGTTGTCCGTAGGCTGAACCCATTAAGAAGCCATAGACCCAGGGAGCCCTTTAAGGCAGTTTCTGCAGTTCAGCCTCCTGAGACACAAAAGGGGGGTGGGTGTGGAGAGTAGATGGGGCAGGAGGGCAAATGAAAGACATTCAACACACATAACCAACAAAGATGAGCCTTAGCTGAGTAGAAAATAAAGCTATAAGGTAAGGGCTGGGAAATGGTGTGGGCACAAAGTAGAGCTGTAAGCAGAACCTGTGTGTGCAGATGTCCAGAGCAAGACACAAAAGGGATTTAGTCCTCCTTGGCTCCATCTGCACTAAACCAAGGTCACCTACTCAGATTGGTGCAGCCATGCCCTCTGTGGAACTCACTAGCGCAAGACTTTGATTTTTGTTTCTTTGATGTCCCTCCATCAGTGTGAATACAGTGTGATTAATTATTTGGAAGTTAGGTTCTTCTGCCCAAGAGGTCAGAGAGAAATCATTCCTCCACAGTCCTGCTCTACAAACCTGGGCAGGCGTATACAGGCAAGCCCAGCTCTTGGAACTCTTATAGAGCCCAGGAATCCCCAGTTATGCCTTGGCACATAGGAACAGGTGCAGGTGTTTCTGAGTTCATGAAGGGAGCCATGACAGCCCAGATCTGAGTGTAACATCAAAAATGTTGCAATACTTTTGGACTCACAAATAAGGTACTCTTTAACAAAAACTTTTCATGCAAGAAACTGCTGAGAATGTCTGTCTCTCTTATCAGAAAAGAAAATGCAGTAGGTACAGAGAGTCTGATAAGATTTTATGGTCTCTCTACTAGAAGTTGTTTTTTAGCATAATGTGGCCTTGGAGACCTTGACTTGAAAGCATGTTCAATTGAGAAACAGAGCTGCTCTATTTGTATGCTTTTTTATTTGTACAGTCTAGATACATAAGGACAGAGGGTATTTTATAAAGATTTTTGAGCCTCTAAAACTACTCATAGATTCAATAATTAAAGACACAGGAGCCATAAACCTGTAAGATACTGCCCCCTAGCAAATATCCAACACCTAAATTCATTTCATTAGTTTCCTCAGCAAATGTTCCTTGAGTGCCTACATGCCTGACACTGCAAGGGGTTTCACATCAGGCAAGAGCATTCGGGTCTCCTTATAAAGGAAAGGATTCTCCATTTTTTCATACAAGCAACCCTCCATTATTTAGTGACCAGAAAAACAAGTTGTGGATTATGTGCATGTCTTGCTTTTCATTACTTCCTTCATTGTCCAACTTGTCATTTGTTGTTACTAGCCTAGCCTATATACACTTGGGCTTGAAATGATTAAGAAGGAAAAATCCAAGCTGACAGCCAAGTAGAAAGTCTGGTAAAGATACTCAGAAAATGTAAGTGTTTGGGGGCTTTTACCCCGCTGCAGAGATTTTTCTTTTGCCCAGGCATACTTACCCTAAGAAGATCTCTTTCAACAAAAGACTCAGCAACAGACTTAACAGTCCCTCCTGTTGCTACTGTACTGCCTGGGGCAAGCATTTATATCTGGAGGAGGGTAAATCTCAAATCTGGAATGGCAGAGATATGGCAAGAACAAGGTCAGCAAAAGAGTGGCAAGAACTGGGAAGGGGAGAGCTGGTAAAAGTTCTAAACTTAAGTCTGAACTGGGAATGATCATCAGAGATTCAGAAGTTTTTCAGGTTCTGATATGAGAATATGCCTGTCAGGAGTACTGGATTTTCCTCCCTTGTAGCTGAACTCCACCTAAAACCCCAGCTGCAGCTCCTGTCCTTCCCCAGGTGACACCCACCCTCACTACCCAGGCCGCAGGGGTCCCCCTACTGAGCACTGCCCCTCCACTTCTCAGAGTCATTGTTTAACCTACTATGTATCTCTAGCTCTATCTATGTCTTATCTTCTCAACCAGACTTCTTGAAGGTAGAGCCTGTCTTGCAGGATGTTTACAGCCTCCCAGAACCTATGTCCATGTTGCTTTTAGCAGGAATTGTTTCTGAACATGTCCTCTTTTTTCCCAGGGGGAGGAATTAATGGCAGAGCAAGTGGCCATTATGGGAGTACAACCCAGAAGCCCAAGTGGCCCAAAGCCCTTCCCATTCCTGGAATAATAATAGCTGTTCAGATGAAAGAAGGAGGGCACTTCAAACCATTATTGTCCACTAACACCATGCTACTTCTCTAGGTGTACTGCAGGAATGACACCAGGTGTGGTAAGTTTATAAAACTGCGCTAGAGAGAAGGGCATGAATTGATTCTTTAGCAGGGATCTGCTCTCTGGATCTCATGATGGCAGAACTGGGTCCAGAAGGGGAGACTCTGAGAGGGTCTTGGGGGTTGGTGACTATACATGGTGGACAGCATGTGCCTAGAAAGGTGAGTAGGGAGAGGGAACAGAAAATACCAGAAGAGGGATTGTTACAGAATCCAAGCTAATGCCACTTGCCACATGACATGCCAATAAGTTCAGAGACAAAGTGCTGGGACAAGGAAAGCGACTTTATTCAGAAAGCCAGCAGACTGAGAAGATGGCAAATAAATTCCCAGAGCCTCATCTTCACTCGGGGCTGAATGCAAGCTTCTTTTGTGCTAAAGAAAGGGAGAGCACAAGTGGAAGCAGGTGAGGGGGGGTCTGGAGGCTGCAGACATCTGGGTGCTAGTGAGCGTGTGAGGAGAGCTGAGAAACTCTGTGTTCTTGGTTAGCCGACTCTCACCTACCTACGTGTGGTCGCTATGTTCCTAAAACTCTTTGACAAGGCACTTATTATTTTCATACATATTTCCCTGTCTCTTGGAGGAGGCAAGCTTCGGATAAGGAGCTATTTGCAGAAATCCCAAGCTGTCAGAAAAATTCTTTTTGATGATTAACAAGCCTATGTGTAGGGCTGCAGGGCAGAGCAGAAGCCCTTTTCCTTTTGGCCCAAAGGTTAAGGCAGCAAAGGAGATAAATACAATATGGAGGCAGAGAGGCCACTTTTTCACTCTGTTATAGGATGGAGGTGAACGAGACCCATTCAGCTCACCAAGCTAGAGGTGAAGGCTATTTAAATCAATAGCAAATGTTTAAAAAAGACTCACCTCACAGAGCTGAAAAGTCAGCCATTTGCAATATTGAAATATAATAAAAATGCTATTTTGAACATATGAATTAGACATGTAAGCACATTATAGATTTTAGGGCCAAAGAATTTTACAGACCTAATCTAATACTTTTAAAGACAGAAACATCCAAGATTCAAAGGTAGAGAGCCCAGCCAGTGTTACGAAAAACACCAAGATGCCACGTGTTCCACCCCATCATATTCCATGCTTGAGACACATAATCAGAAGAATTTCAACTCAGAAAACAAAAAGATTAAAGTAAAATTTTTTGACAAAAATGTAAGTGCTAAGTTAGCAGCAGCATTTATTTGGAAAATATTTATTTTGTTCATTAATAAAAAGTAAAATAAAAGAAATCTCAGGTACTAGTTAAATATTTACATCCTTATCTATCAGGTGTACTAACAAGCTCACAATCATTCTGCAATGATTTTTTTTTTTATTGATTCCATGAAAGCTGACTCTGAGTGCCACAACTTAGATAACTTTAATTACTTTTCTTTGGAGAACTTTAATAATTCTGACTCTTTAGTTGGACTATAGTAAAAAAAAAAACTACCTTAATGTATTCACTGAAAAATATTCAAACTTTTCTCATATCACAAATAATTTGGTTTTAGGATTTTTTTTAATTTCAAAGATTAAAGCTATTAAATCAATATAATATGGTATGATAAATCATTTCATCTTTGTTGAAGACACTTAACGTTTGCTTTGCTCAGAATTTTGCCACGAGTCATTCACCATTTTGTAAAGGTGAGTCACACCCATAGCAGTGCCTATGTTGGTATCCAAGTCACCAGTGTGCTCTGCATTTGTAGCTGTCACATCCTTAATAGTGGCACATGGGCCTTCTTTTTTAACCTAGATTCTCCCCCAAAAGGATTTTAGTGATAAAGATTAATTAAATCCTTAAATTAGGGGTAAGAAGTTATATTCTTCCCTGCCACCTTAAGTTTGACTTATTCCATTAATGAAACTAATTTACTTTGTTTTCTGATGTCTCTATTAGTTTAAATATAGATTAAAGCACCAGAAGATCTCTGCTACACTGGTCTCCCCATTTTTAATTCAATTTTGGACTATTTATCAGTACCTGTTATTCACAAAGCGCTGTGCAGAGCTCAAGAGAATTTCTGAAGTGACTGAATGAACTGTAGCTTCTGCCTTCAGAGGTGTGAGTCTGATTGATCAATGCTCTAAGGAATGTGTTCGCCAGGCACCAGAGCACCTCACATCCGGGCTGTACAGACAGTGGCTGCAAGGCCCAAGGGCAGGCTGCCCCAAGGTGTGCCACTGTGACAGTTTGTCAGAGTTGAAAATAATCAAGGCCTAAAAGATCCAGAAACTTTTTAAAAATTTGATTCCATGAAACTTTCCCCCCTTTTAAATGCATAGAAAAAACCTGGATGGAAGACCTGCTCCAAGAAGCACGCTATCACCATAGATTACATTATAATGTGAACTAGGTGTGGGAGACTGGGATGAAAGGGCTAAGTCTGCTAAAATTCCTCTCAGGTGCCCCATGATTTCTGCGTGGCCCAAAAAACATTTGTTTCACAAACATTTATATTCTTCCATATTCCTTTTCCTTCTCCTTTGTCAGACCCCTACCCCCTTCTCCTTAGTTCAGGATGACTATATACCTCAACTCAATGTCCCTGACTGTTTTGAGAATCTCATGTCTATGGAGTCGCTATATGTAATTAAACTTTGTGTTTTTTTTCCTCCTGTTAATCTGTCTCATGTCAATTTATTCTTAAACCAGCCAGAAACTCCTCAAGGGGTAGAGGAAATTTCTTCCTCCCCAACATGGTAAAATGCAGGCTTTGAAGTCAGGCAATCCGCAAATTAGTCCTGACTCCACCACTCGTTAGCTGGATAATCCAAGAGCTTGCTAACCCATCTGTAAAATGGGTTGTCCTGAGGATCACTGACATACGTGATACTGAAAAACATCCAGCTATTTCTAAGCCACCAGCTGCTCAAAACATGGTGGCATACTTACTTTTATTTACAATGATGAGTAGAGGTTCCTTTGCAAGTCTTCATGATTATCATCTGGACCTGAATCTTCCCACTTCTACAGATTCCTACTAAAACCTAAATAAATCAGATACTTAACTGGAAAAGTATTGATTAAAAAGGCAACAATATTTTATCAATGACATCTGCTGGAGTCCATTTTACTTAGAAAAGGCAACTTTTTTTTTTTAATTGTTGACAGAAGTGTCCCTCGGCTCAAAAACTGTTCCCAGTCTGGCCCTACACATGACTGCCCTAGGGTCTTCTCTTCTGCTCCTTAGAGTTTGAGAAGCACAGTTGGGCTGGATTCCATGTGAGGAACCTCACTCTGAGCTAGCCTTCTTCTGGTGCATAAAGAAGCTTTGACAACACCTTCCCATTTGTGTTAATTTTCTACAGAAAGCTTGAGATAAACCCACAGAGGTAGCCCAGTGCCCCACTGGACAGACTGCAAAAGACAGTTTCAATTACCTTCTTAATTTCCAAAGAGGGATGCCAGAAGGAACTTTGGAAACTTTCCAATTACATGAAGTATCTAGCTCGCTCTTCTTCCCTCCCTCCCTTCCTCCCTTCCTCCCTTCCTTCCTTTCCTTCCTTTCCTTCCTCCCTCCCTCCCTTCCTTTCTTCCTTTCCTTCCTCCCTCCCTCCTCCCTTCCTTCCTTTCTTTTTTTTTGTAACCCTGTAGAACTACTTTTCTCCCTGACCCCTACTCACCCAAGCAACTACTTGTTTTGCAAATAGTTTATCCATTGGCTTCATTTACAAATCAAGGCAAATTGAAAGGCACACACAGAGAATCTTCCTCTTGCCCCAACCCCATCCAGCCAAGGGCACTTGGTATCCCCCACCAAGGGCACCCCTTTACATCAGCTTCTTGTCTATGCTCTGTTGATTCTTCATGCACAAAGGAGCAAATACAAACAGATGTCATTATTTTCTCCACTTTCTAACAACACCAGACGGAACAGGGTCATGTGCTCTTTGTACCTTGCCCCTTAACATGCCCAGGGGCTCCCTCCGTGTCTAGGTGGAGAGATTGTTCTTTTGTTCAAAGCTGCACTCATGGCCCCACTTGACTATTTCCAATCTTATGCTATTGCAAACAGTGTCATAACTGATAACCTCATCTCTGACATTTCATATAGGTATATCTGAAGGATAAAGTCCTAGAACTGGGATTGCTGGGTCACAAGACTGGCCTCCATTTCCAATTTCAAGACCTAGATATCTAAATCCAAGGCTTAGGGGGTAGGAAACAGGCTACTTGTTGTCCCGGTCCATAGACTGGGACCACTCTCTGCAATGGGATAGTACAGAAATGGAAGTACATAGAAAACTTAAGAGCAGTGTTCCATTGCTGGGCTATCCACATGCATGATGATTTTATCCATCCGTGAAAACAGGAAAGAAAAAAATTACTTCTATGGCCACACAAAAGTTATAAACAGCTTCTTATTAAAGTGGAATTTTGTCCCATTTGTCATTGAAATTTCTGAAAAAGTTGTGGAAAAACAGAACTACCCCTAAACACCAAAGAATAAAGCAAAAGTAGACCAACCGAAAAGTGAAAACATATTTCAGTCATGTAACAGCAACTGGTTGAATACCAACATATTCCAGTGTGAGAGATAAAAAGATCCACAAGACATATGGATGAACTGGCGGGAGAGGCTCTCCCAGGCGAAAAAAGGATACGACACCATACAAAATGTGGTAGGGGATACTGTGAAGCCTCCTCTGCAAGAGGATCTGGCTTCCTGGGCTGAGAAAAGCAATGTGTCAGCATTCACCCTGCCCGGACACAAATTTCCAGAAAGTGGCAAGAAGGTTTAAGATGAAATAGGGATATGCAAGAAGAAAATGTTCTACTTATCTTTTATAATCTTATCCTTTTAAGTGTATTATTTATTTTGCAATGTAAATGATCTACCAGCATTGTAGTATACATATGTAATTTAAAGAAATACATATTATCTAGGATGCAGGCTCACTACTTTTTTATTCTGAAAGGTATGAAATCAAAAGAGCTGAAGACGCTGCCCTAGACATGTGGACAGACTGGAGGGCAGGAATGTGGTCTGTCTTGCTCTCCAGCGCACCCAGGGACACAGGGCTTGACGTACACCAAGCCAACAGTGATTATGTGGGCTCTGATTCGTCAGGTGTTTGCTAAATATTTACACTTCCAAAGAGAGAGACAGGAGAAATCATCCTATATTTGTCCTGCCATGAAGTTGTAATTCAAACATAGTAGTTTTGCTTCTAGAATGGAAAGAAAATTTAGAAATCAGCTGGCAGATCCAATCACATGGGTTTATACTCCATAAACCTTGCTACTGGGAAGGAATAGATTTCCCTAAATCACTGATGGTGGTTCTACCTATTTTAGGAAGCCGTGATGGAGCTGACAACTTTATAAAGGGGAAGAAGCAATGATAGTTCAACTCAGGAAAACAAGCAACTCTGTCTTTGGAGCCTCTTGGTAATGCCATTAACTTCTATGCTAATCATGTTTGCTACACTCTGGGAGGTATAAATGCCTAGCAAGACCTTTCTAAAACAAACCAGAACTGTATAGAACAAGCCTGGCAAAGGTGAGATTGGTAGCATATTTATTTGCAGCCTGAATTCCAAATTCCATAAGCACTAAGGAGAGTGTTTCTTCATACAGAAAGAGAAAACAAGAAGGCCCTGGCATTTTCTACACTCCATTGCAGTTTCTACAACTGCACTCCTGTCTGTGACTTTCACTCACCTGAGCTACTCCTCATGCCCAGCCAGGGTCTTTGGGTTGCATTTCCAGTGCCTTAGGGTGGCACCTGGCACATTGCTGTGCTCAGTATTTGTGCAAAGGAAGAGAGGAGGGACTCTGGAGTATATATTTATTCTAATGTACAAAAGAAATGGGGGAAAGGGGATATAAGCATTTTGAATATATAAAGAATAATTAAAATTCAACACCAAAAAGACAAATAACCCAAATGAAAAATGAACAAAGGATTTGAATGGACACTTCTCCAAAGAAGATAGTGTACAAATGGCCAACAAACACATGAAAAGATGTGTGCGTCAATATTGTTAGTTATCAGTGAAACACAAATCAAAACCACATGAAATACTACTTCACACCTACTACATTGGTTTTCATTTTACAACAATAATAAAAGTGTTGGTAAGCATGTGGAGAAACTGGAACTCTCATACTTCGCGGGTGGAGACATAAAGGGGTGCAGCAGCTGGAGAAAACAGTTTGTCAGGTGCTCAACAAATTAGACATAGAATTACCATATGACCCAGCAACTCCACTCCTAGTTATGTGTCCAGAAGAATTAAAGACAGGCATTCAAATACAATTTTGTCCACGAATGCTCATAGCAGCACTATTCCCAGTAGCCCAAAGGTGGAGACAATCTAAATTGTCCATCATCAGATGAATGGATAAACAAAATGTGGTCTATCCATGAAATGGGCTACTAGTTAGCCATTAAAAAGCAATGAACTTCTAACACATGCTACACTATGGATGAATCTTGAAAACATCACATGTGAAAGAAGCCAGGCTCGAAAGGCCACATACTGTATGATCCCACTTATAAGAAATATCCAGAGTAGCCAAATCCACAAAGAAAGCAGATGAGGGGCTTCTGGGGGTGAGGCAGGAGGGAAACAGGATAATAACTTTAATGGGCTCAGGGTTTTTGCTTGAAAAAGACCTGTAACTGGAGAGGGGGATGGCTGTACAACACTGTGAATGTACTTAAGGCCACTAAATCGAGCACTTTGAAATGGTTAAAATAGTAAATTTTATGTATGTTTTCCACAATTAAAAAAAAACATAAGATTTAAAGTGTGTTGAAAGATTTAGAAGTTTGATTCACATGTAAGGTATTTTTATTAAGCCCTCTTGTGAACTTACCACACAAGACACGGTGTCTTTGTGGTATTTACATAATACTGGCTATTTGCTAGTGTTTGTTTACCAATATCCCTGAATTGACTTATATGGAAGGATGCTAATTTTAAAGGAGAGATCTACTTGAATTTTGATATCTTGACAAAGATTCCATCAAAATCTTGCTTAGTAAGTGGGGTTTTTTTTCATTAAGGTGTCGTCAATACACAATCTTATGAAGGTTTCATATGAGCAACATTGTAGTTACTATACTCACCAATACTATCGAGTGTAAGTGGGGCTTTTTAGGATCAAAGAAGACTTGGTTAGTTTTATTCTCCCTATAGGGATATTTACAGGAATTAACTATCCTGAATTCCTGAGAACTTTAAAGCAATTTGGTCAGCCATGAAGATATAACAAAAAGAGCCTCCTTATGCAAAACTAGAACCCATTAGAAAAAAGGGCATTAGTGAAAGAATGGAACTTTCAAAAAGGGAATAAACTAGCCTTTTAACAGTTACTTTAAAACCTTCCTGCACATTTGTGGTAATTTGAGACCTCCTGAGTTCAGACTTCTGAAAGCACTAAATTTCTCCCACTTCCAGCCCCTTCCACCTTAGCATCTGCACATTGTTTAGAAGCAAAGAAAGCATCAGCCCCTTTTGTAAATGTATTAACTACATGCAAAAGAAAATGGGTCACAAGAAGGACGTTGATTTTGTAAAAGAAATAATTTTACAAAATTGTCCAGTCAGTCTTCTGTGTGGGTTGTCATCTCCTGCTCCCAGTGTTCTTGGGAAAATCTTGCAAGGGAGGACCGTTGTGTGATTAGCAGCTGTCTGGGAAAGCAGTTTATTTACAATGCAGTGTCCCCTTTGGGCCCAGTTCCTAACCTCGTGGGTACCTAAATAAACCAGTTTATACATTGGCAGGAAGAGCTTTACCATTTATCAAGAGCATACTATGTGCCTCGCAAAGGCTTAGAAAATTTAAGAAACTAGCCTCAGATTGCAGAGCTCGTAAATGGTAGAGAGGAAATAAAGGGCGGTCCTCTTTTTTGCTCCACAAACCACCCTGGTAACAGGAAAGGAAGGGAATGCACAATCTGTAATCTTCCCTGTGCCTAAGACCCCATTTGCCTTAATAAATTCCCATCATCCAAAATAGCTGTTGGCATAGAATGGGCGCTCAATACATAATTAAAGCAGAAAGGAAGGAGGGGGACGGAGTGCGGAGGGCAATAGAGTACCCTTTCTGTCCCATGCTCACGCTTGTGACTATAAAATGCCCACAGCTCTCAGATCATTAAAAAAAAAATTTTTTTACCAAATATTTTATATGATTGGTAGCCCCATGTACAATTTAAATCACCCTGGAGTTATTAGGCCCAGGTTTCAGGCACTGCTCTTTTCCTACTAGCTGTGTGACCTTAGGCAAGTCACATAAACTCACTGAGTCTCAGTTTCTTAGGTAATGTGGGTGACCTTGGGCAAGTCACCTCCTCTCTAAGATTCAGTTTATTTTACCAATAAATGAGGGGGTTAACCAGTGGGCAGAAGATTCAACCAGGCACTTCACCAAAATAGATCCCCAAATGGCCAACAGGCATATGGAGAGGTAGCCAACATCATTACTCAGCAGGAAACAAAAGGTAAAACCACCACGTGATACATACTGCAGACCCTCCAGAACCAAGGAGTGAAGAGGCAATCAATGCTAAGGCTGGGAGGATGTGCAACACCTGAAACTCTCATTCCTTGTGGGTGGGAGTATAAACTGATACAACCACACTGGAAAACTGATTGGCTATATCTGCTAAAGCTAGACATGCACATACCCAGGGACCCCAGTCCTAGATAGATTATCAATGGAAATAGGAAGACATACTTACCAAAAGATGTGTATAAGATTGTTTAATGAAGATATCCAGAGTATTTGGTTACCCATCAACAGTAGAATGGATACATAAGTTGTATCATGTGTACACAATAATATGCCAACAGTAATAGGAATGAATAATCTATGACTACACACAGCAACAGGGATGAAAATGCATAAAGGAGTACACACTGTAGGATTCCATTTCTGTAATTAAAAAAAAAAGAACTAGGCACAACCAGTCTGTACTGTTATAAGTCAGGATAGTAGTTACCCTTAGGAAGGTGGTTATTGGAAGGGACACAGGGCGCCCTGGAGTCTCTAATGTTCTATTTCTTGATCTGGGTGCTGATGCTAAAGGTATATTCCATCTGTGAAAATGCACCAAGCTGTATATTCATGATATATTCTGTTTTCTGTTAATTATATTACAATAAAAATTTTGTGAATGAGGTGAGGTGGTGGGGCTAGGTACCGCATCTTTTATATCCTTACCAGCTGCAACTGGAAAAAATAACTACCTTCCTTATGCCAGACGCAAAGCTATGTGCTTTCCCCATATACTCTCTAGAGTCCTCTCTCTCATCCTCTGAGCTAGGCACTATGGTGAGGAAGCCGAGGCCCAAAGCCCTGGGGAACTTGGCAGGCTCACATATCCACAACTAAGGGAGGGAGTGGCTTTGAACCTAGCCACTCAAAAAGCCAGGGGCCTCACCTATATTCCTGGACGATCACAACCCAAGGGAACCAGGAATGGTTAGGTGGGGTAACCAGGCGACACTCAGCAGTGACCCTCCCTGTGTCTCCAAGGCATGCTCCTCCAGATCTTTCCTCCAGCTGGAGGTGGACAGGGGCACTTTCTGTTTCCCTTTCCCTGACTCTGTCTTCCCACTTCTTAGACACTTCTCTTCAACTGACCTTAAGGTGGACTTATGTTTTAAAGTATACTTAGTTTTTATTGAAGAATTTCTCAGGTTAGCCTTCTCATAATTTAAAAGCTGGTTAAATAGGTTCTCAGGGTTATTTCTAAAAATACAAATATAGTATAAACTGATCTGTGCCCATAAAATGGAAGTGGGTCTTGCAATATAAGAAATGCTCTCCACTCACTCTCTTAAATATGAAGCTCCTTGGCTACACAGTTTCAAGTAGTACCTGGGATCTAATATGGTCATTTTTAACATCAGAAATCTATCATTAGTGGATGGCCCATGTCTGAAAAGTTATCTACCGGGCTTTTTATGGGGTATTAAGAATTTGTTAAGTAAGGCTAAGGAGTTATTGTCCTAAATGTGTTGATTTAATTTGTAGCCCCTAATAAAAATTCTATAAGGATGCTTTCCTTTTGCTATGGAAATGGCCCTAGATGTGTCTTTGTCTATACCGCCTGCCAGTGTAGACACTGTATGTTACCTAGCATGGGTCTGAAAAGGATAGCATAAGTAAGTGGTATTAGCATAGAAATATCCTCTATTTGTGAGTGCTAGCTGGTGGGGTGAAAGGGATACATATATACAACCTCAGGTAATTATAAAATAAGTTAAAACTTTGTTAATAGAGCGCAAAAAATAATTAAATGAGAAATCATTACAAAAAGAATTTATTAGGCAAACACATCATTAAGTTGAGTCTAAGGATTTGGTTGAAAAGCCTCGGGGCCTTTAAAGCAGCTGAAGTCCAAAGTCTCCCACTTGGAGCATTACTCTGCTACAGTGTGTAGAGACAAGGGCAGGAATCAAAGCACTCCTTGCTAGTCTACAGATAAGCTTCCCGCCTCCCTCCCTAGTTCCTCTCTCCATCTGGAGTCTTCTGACATTCTGGTACCTGAGAGCAATGAAATGTTTCCCACATCTTAACAGAAATTCAGTTTCTTTGTTACTGATCTTGCCTTGCTGTGCTTGAATTGCCTGTT
>JAVSCE010007171.1:0-43096 GCA_032199065.1 Smutsia gigantea
CAGCATCACCCCATTGGGTTTTGAAGCTGTGATTGAAAGTCAGAAGGGTGGAGTATGTGTTTGCCAAGACACATCAGTGCTTTTACTTCTTTCAGCCTTGACTGGTGGCATTTCCAGACAGCTGATGAGGTCTGGAGGGAAGAATAAAGCTAAGTCGAAAACCCTACTGAAGTGAATTTGCCGTAGCTTTTTATTTTAAATACATGGATGTCTCATGGTGGAAATGTAAGATGTTAGCATGAAGTGAGAGGGTCTGCCTGATTTTTCAGTAAGGGTCAGAAGGCCAGAAAATTGTGTTACTTATATTCCTATTCATATCCTATTAGTGATATTCTTCAAATAAAAGAAAAAAAACTCTGAAAACAAAAAAGCCAAATACCTCAATTAACAATCTTAATCTTCATAATGAATATCAATCTCTGTATGGGTACCAGAAAATTGAAAAAGATTTGGAAAGGTAATATCATTGAATTGAGATCCCATATCATAATACCACCACAAATACTTTTATCATGTTCTCCAGTAAAGGATAACATAATAACTCTGATCTCATCTTAAATAATTCCAGATTATCTGTTCACTTTGCAATTAAAAATGTTTCTATAATTTGGTGAATCTATAGCTGTGGATTTTATTGTTTACATAAATTAGTAATGGCCAGTTGCAAGGACCAATGTGTCTCCTTTAAGTTCTACTGCTTTTCTAGTCAAGAAAATCTAGAATTCCTTCCTTCATGTAATGTGGGCTCATGCTTGACATTTAACTCAGTGTGTGGCCTCTGGTGAACTTATTTGGAATTAACTGGTAAGACTCCTTACCCTCCATTTACTGTTACTCTCTTAAAAAAACAAAAAAGGAGCAAAAATATGGCATTTTCTATGGGCTGAATTGTGACTCCTCAAAAATTCATGTGTTGGAGACCTAACCACCGGTACCTCAGAATGTGATCATATTTGGAGATAGAGCCTTTATAGACGTAATTAGGTTAAAATAAGGTCATTAGGGTAGCCCTAATCCAATATGACTGGTATCTTTAGAAGAGGAAATTTGGACACAATTACAGAGGGAAGGCAACCGTAACAAATTAATACAGCACAGATACTTTATCCCCCATACTTCCCTGCCTGAAACTCTTCACAACATTTTTAGATTTATTTGTCCAAAATATTTTCCATACACAAAAGGTCATAATACAATTATTTCTTTTTCCAAACTCGACATGACACACACAATCTTCACTAGGAAATATTTTAAACTTAGGCCATTAAAATGAAGCTGATTGTCTCTGCATATGATTTATGTATCATTGTAACACTAGCTCCCTGGCTCTCTGGTACCCAAGGCAGGATTTACCCATACTGCATGTATACTGTGGGATCTGACACACTGGCATGAGCATTGGTTTTCTTCCACGTATCTTTCTTTTCTGCTTTTGTGGTGGCTTGCTATGAATCCATAACTGTGTGGTGAAGAGCCACTCTGACATGGCTGATTTGAGAATATCTGTAAATTAACAGGCACAAGAATAAGCACAGTTTTGGGCACTCTCAAGACAGCTCTATTGCCATGTCCTGGTGTTCAGAAATGCTTTTAGATGACTTTCATGGCCTTTTGGCCCCATGGTTAATTTTATAGTTCGCTACTCTGGGCAATCTGGGAAGTCTGCCATTCCCCATAGATGCTCTTGCTTTTCCTGCTTCACACTTTTGTCCCCGTAGAAGTCGTCCCCATCACTTCAAGACCAAATTGAACGCGTGAGTCCATGACAGACAGGTTCTCGTCACAGTCACTTTTTGTGCCTTACTACCCTCTAAAATGTGAATTGGAAATAGGATAAGGAGATTCTAAAGACCTTAGTTTCAAGTTTACATCACAACTGGATGATATGTACACTTATTAATGTTTCACTGAACACATAGAATCTATGTGTGACTTATGAGTGATTCCTGATTCTTCACTCCGGACAGATGGGGGATAGCAAGTGCTGGAGTGACAACTACAAATAACAAATAATGTGACTTCAAAATGGATGAGTGAAATAGGCAAAGGGGATGAAGAGGTACAAACCTCCAATTACAAAATAAATTAATCATGTGGATGAAAGTACAGCATAGGGAATATAGTCAATAATGCTGTAAGAGCTTTGTATGATGGCAGATAGTAGCTACACTTACTGGGGTGAGCATTTAGCAATTTTTGTAATTGTCAAATCACTCTGTTGTACACCTGAAACCAGGAGTATTGTATATCAACTATACTTTAATTAAAAAACAAAAAACCCGGACTTCCGGGAAGATGGCGGCGAGAGCAGGGCGGCGGACATCTCCTCCCAAAACCACATATATTTATGAAAATACAACAAATACAACTATTCCTAAAAGAGAGACCAGAAGATACAGGACAACACCCAGCCTGCATCTACACATGAGAGGACTCGGCACCCTGTGAGGCGGCTAAGATATGGAGCCACGATCTGGCGGGACCCGAGCACTCCCCTACCCCAGCACACCAGCAGGAGGAGAGGATTCAGAGCCAGGAGGAAGTGGAAGTACACCCCGCGAAATAACCAGCCCTGGTGATCTGCACCGGGAGCGCTGACACACATCGCGTGGTGTATCGGAGATTGGAGAGACCGAGGTGCAGATTCCAAGACAGCAGGTCCACCCAGCTGGATCCCCAGGACAAAAGAAAAGCATGTGCTTTTTTTTTAGGGGTCTTAAAGAGACAGGGACCCAACAGAGGAGCAGGATCGTCCCAGTGCACTCAGCCAGGCAGGCTGGGAGTCCTGGGGAATTTCTGACCCCTTGGCTGGTGGCTGGGAAAAAGAAGCAGCCACCCATTCATTCCCTCACCAGCCAGAGTCTCAAAGGCCCCAGCAGAGTGGCCACGGCTGCGGAATAGTGGAGCGGCAGCGCCACCTACAGCATCCACACAGAATCTACACCCAGCGGGCATTTTTAAAATTTTCTTTCTTTCTTTTTTTCTTTTTCTGACCACTTCTATTGCCATGAAAAGACAGAGGAATATGGTACAAACAAAACTTAGCCAGACAATCCCAGAGAGGTAGCCTGATGGGATGGACATGCACAATCTTACTGAAAAAGAAATCAGAATAAAAGTCATAACCATACTGATGGATCTACAGAGAAATATGCAAGAGCTAAGGGAGGAAGTGAGTGAAGTGAGAAAAGACAATGCACAAATGAGACAAGCGATCGACGGGCTTAGCAGCAGACTGGACGAGATGCAAGAGACTGTTAATGGAATAGAAATCAGAGAATAGGAATACAGAGAAGCTGAGGCAGAGAGAGATAAAAGGATCTCTAGGAATGAAAGAATTTTAAGAGACCCATGTGTGACCAACCCAAATGGAACAATATTCACATTATAGGAATACCAGAGGAAGAAGAGAGAGAAAAAGGGACAGAAAGTGTCTTTGAAGAAATAATTGCTGAAAACTTCCCCAAGCGGGGGAAGAAAATAGTCTCTCAGACCATAGAAGCCCACGGATCTCCCAACACAAGGGACCCAAGGAAGACAACACCAAGACACATAATAATTAAAATGGCAAAGATCAAAGATAAGGACAGAGTATTAAAGGCAGCTAGAGAGAGAAAAAAGATCACCTACAAAGGAAAACCCATCAGACTTCTCAACAGAAATCTTACAGGCAAGAAGAGAATAGCATGATATATTTAACATAATGAAACAGAAGGGCCTCGAACCAAAAATATTGTATCCAGCACAATTATCATTTAAATTTTCGGAAGGGATTAAACAATTTCCAGACAAGCAAAAGCTGAGGGAATTTGCCTCCCATAAACCACCTCTACAGGATATCTTAAACGGACTGCTCTAGAGGGAAGCACTCCTAAGACTAAAAAGAGGTCACCAGAGAAAATAAAATTATAGCAAAGAAAGCAGACCATCCAAATACTAACTAAAGGCAAAGAATAAAACACCTAGTATATAAAGACTGGAGGAGGAAGAATAAGAAGGGAGAGAAGTAAAGAATCTTCAGACTGTGTTTACAATAACTTAACATGAAAGTTAAGTTAAACTGTTAGATAGTAAAGAAGCTACCCTTGAACCTTTGGTAACCATGAATCTAAAGCCAACAATGGCAGTAAGTACATCTCTATCGATAATCACCCTAAATGTAAATGGACTGAATGCACCAATCAAAAGACACAGAGTAATAGAATGGATAAAAAAGCAAGACCCATCTATATGCTGCTTACAAGAGACTCACCTCAAACCCAAAGATATACACAGACTAAAGGTGAAGGGATGGAAAAAGATATTTCATGCAAACAACAAGGAGAAAAAAGTAGGTGTTGCAGTACTTGTATCAGACAAAATAGACTTCAAAACGAAGACAGTAGCAAGAGATAAAGAAGGACATTACATAATGATAAAGGGGTCAGTCCAACAAGAGGATATAGCTATTTTAAATATATATGCACCCAACACAGAGGCGCCAGCATATGTGAAACAAATGCTAACAGAATTAAAGGAGGAAATAGAAAGCAATGCATTTATTTTAGGAGACTTCAACACACCACTCACTCCAAAGGACAGATCAACCATCAGAAAATAAGTAAAGACACACAGGCACTGAACAACACACTAGAACAGATGGACCTAACAGACATCTACAGAACTCTACACCCAAAAGCAACAGGATACACATTCTTCTCAAGTGCACATGGAACATTTTCCAGAATAGACCACATACTAAAAAAAAAAAAGAACCTCAGTAATTTCAAAAATATTGAAATCCTACCAACCAACTTCTCAGATCACCAAGGTATAAAACTAGAAATAAATTTTAGAAAGAAATCAAAAAGGCTCATAAATACATGGAGACTTAACAACACTCTCCTAATTAATCAATGGGTTAACGACCAAATCAAAACAGAAATCAAAGAATATATGGAGACCAATGACAACAACAACACAAAGCCACAACTTCTGTGGGACGCAGCAAAGGCAGTTCTAAGAGGAAAGTATATTGCAATCTAGGCCTATTTAAAGAAGGAAGAACATTCCCAAATGAATAGTCTAAAGACACAATTACTGAAATTGGAAAAAGAAGAACAAATGAGGCCCAAAGTCACCAGAAGGAGGGACATAATAAAGATCAGAGAAGAAATAAATAAAATTGAGAAGAATAAAACAATAGAAAAAAATCAATGAAACCAAGAGCTGGTCCTGTCAAAAAAAAAACAAAATAGATAAACCCCTAGCCAGACATATTAAGAGAAAAAGAGAATCTACACACATAAACAGAATCAGAAATGAGAAAGGAAAAATAACGACGGAACCCACAGAAATACAAAGAATTATAAGAGAATACTGTGAGAATCTATAGGCTAACAAGCTGGAAAACCTAGAAGAAATGGACAACTTCTTAGAAAAATACAACCTTCCAAGACTGATCAAGCAAGAAACAGAAAAACTAAACAGACCAATCACCAGCAACGAAATTGAAGTGGTAATCAAAAAACTACCCAAGAACAAAACCCCCAGACCTGATGGATTCACCTTTGAATTCTACCAGACATATAGAGAGGAAATAACACCCATTCTCCTTAAAGTTTTCCAAAAAACAGAAGAGGAGGGCCAACATCAAGCATACTTAATAAGGAGTGAGTAACCTCAGTAAATGTTTATTGAATGATTTTAAAATAACCAGCTGAAAAATTAAGAAATAATGCAGACACATGACCTTGTCTAACATCAATCCACACAGCATAGATTCTCTGGTAGATAATCATTAATCCTAATTTAATGATTTCCAGTAATTGTTGGAAACTCCCCACCTCGATCAGTGGAAAGAAAAATATTCAATTAGCTTTATCTAATGCAAATTGAATGTGCCTACAATATTCTTAGTATTTGGTTAGAGATTAGTATCAAAGCAAGTTAAACTGGCATGATTCTTGTCACCTAGGAATTCATCAGCTAATATGGATAATGTATGGGGAAAGCTCTAAAAGAAATATGAATATACAGCTATAGGTATACAGTTAAGCATAATTATTTTTTGAAAACTTCCTTACATGATACTGAATCCCTTCACAATCCTGAGTTTCCTTAAATATATACCAATTTGTTTTTACAATAATAATTAAAGTCATTTGCTAAGCAATTACTCTATGCCATGCACTGTGCTAAGTTCTTCAAATACATTACTATTTGTTGAACTCATACAATGGTATGGTACAATAGAAGAGAACTTATCGGAGAGTTTAAATACTGTTAGCATTCAATTAATGAATTTATTCTTTAAAAAAGGATTTTATGATCATCCATTTCTAGGCACACTAAGTAATAATAGAAGATAAGTTTGCCACAAGACGCTTTCTTAGGACATAATGTGATCTCCAACTGCAAACGACAGGCAGATGATAACAAAATGGACAAGGTGGTGTGGATCATAAAGGATGGTTAGGAAATGATTCTAATCAGTCACTTTGATCTGTGAAATTTTCATAAATCCCATGGAACAAAATTTATTTCCTGGTGAGAAGTTATTCCAGATGTACAGGTTGGGGAAAAGACTTGAAATGAACGATGACACAAGCAAACAGAGGCTCCTGACAGATATTTCCCTAAAAACTACTGTATCATCCTCTCCTGTGGCTGCTTACAGAAAAAGCAAACCTTAATGATTAGTGATCTTCCCAAACCTCTTTCTACAGGTTAGGAATAAATTTCATGTTTTTAAAATAAAATTTTGTGCTTAAAACAATTAATAGATGCTTTTATTAACAATTTCTTAGGAAATGAGTATGGTTTATGAATTCTGATTTTGCAGTTAATATTTGGTAGGCAAATATATTAATTACATATGGTTTACATCATTAAATATCTAGGTTTTATGTGATATATATTTTCCTTTTATAGGTAAACATTTTCATTCAATGGAAAATACCCACAGTTATGCAATAAATTCTTTTAAGTGATCAGCATGACATTTAAGTAAAAAAAAGTTTCTATAGGACATCTGTGCATTTTAGATTTATTTCATACTGTGACATCTCATATGCCAAAACTGTCAGACTAAAATGTCTTTTGTAAATCACTGTGTTCTCTTGGAGTTAAGATATCTAAAATAAGAAATATTAATCTGGAATGGGTCAGGCCTCAACAGTCTAAGTAACTAATCTTTTACTGTATGTACTTTATGGATGTGGAAACTGGGGCTCAGAAAGATTAAGTAACTGCCCAAGGTCAAACAAATAACAGTTGGCTGTGCTGCAATTCATATCTCTGATTCTAAAGCCCATTCTCTTCATCAGTGTGACATATTACTCAAAAAATAATGACCAAAGGAAATGCAATATGACTGGTCTGGCATGCCCACATAGAAAACAGTGTACTACACTAGATAAAACAGTGCATAATAGAGTACACTAGACTATAACCTCGAGGTCAAGGCTTTTTCTTCACTATTGTAGTTCCAGAACCTATGACAGTTACTAATATATGAGATTCTTAATAAATATTTGTAAAACAAATGGAAAAATGGATCATTTTCCCTTTATTTACTTTTAACAAAACCTAATGCTTAACGTATTTAGCAATGAGAGGATAACAGTGTATTGTATTTGCACCTGAATAAACTCATATTTTTTCTTACAAATAGTAACTCACAAATCTTCCATCATGTAATTGAGAAGTATTTTTAAATTACTATTTATTCATTCAACAAATGTTTACTAGGCTCCTACAATATGCTGGCATATCTAGATATTTGAGATGCATCAGCAAACAGAACAAAAAACTGCCCTCATGGAACTTGCATTCTAGAGGAGGAGAAAGACAACAAACAATGAATCTGATAAATAAGTACACAACATAGTACACTGGAAAATAACAAGTGCCATGTTAAAAGAAAAAAAAAGTAGAACAGGATCAGAAGTGCCAGGGTTTGGGGAGGTGGGATGGAATCATTAACATTTAATAGTGTACTGGAGTAGATCTACTGAGAGGGTGACATGTAATCAGAAGACGACAGAAGTAGGCATGCATGTATATGGGGGAAGGGCATAAGGGCCCGCTTCAAGCTTGTAGTTGTCAATTAAAAGTGAAGTGAGTCAGCAGTGTGGTGACATTTTCTGCAGTCATGTTTATCCATGGATGTCATGTTGAGAGTTAGATTCATCCAGAATTGCAGTTTGTAAAAGACAAAGCCACAGATGGGCAAGAGAGCGATTATAATGATCAACCATGAAATTTAGCTTGGTGAGGACACAACAGAGAACAGCAAGTGGGTAAGAGACAACAAAGGGTACTTGGTAGGTTCAACGGAGTGGAGATATTGAACTCCATCATTTTAGTTGAATCCATTTTTTCAACCACTCATTTCTTTCTAAGTCTCAATTCTGTTATTAATTATATCACTTCTTTTTTGTGTCATATGAAAGTGTTGATAAATGCAGCATTAAAGCACTCATTCTTTTACCTATTCAAAAACATTTTACTGATGGATACTAAGTAGCAGATGCTGTGGAATATAAAGATAGATAAGGTTGGTCTTTGACCTCAGGAATTTCACAGCCTAGCAAAGGAAACAAGCAAATGAGGAAATGAAAACTATGAAAACAGTACCATGAGAAACTACTATAGCAGTACAAAGGAGAGACCTCTAAATCAAACTGGAGGGTGACAGAAGACTTACATTAGGAGGGGATTCTGAGGTGGGGTTTTGAAGACCAAATAGAAATAGGAAATAGAAAGGGGACTTCCATGGTTCATACAAATTACAAGTCAAAATGCTGACTGAGGTTGTACCAAATTAGACGCTTGCAGCATACCCCTAAGGATCAACTCCTAAATAAGATAATAGCACAAAGTAGCCATAACTGTTCTACCAGACATGGCCATTTCAACCAGCTCTGGATTCTCCATCTTGTTCATGAAGCCATCTTAAGCACTACTTCAAATGCCTTGCTGGAATCAAAATAATCTACCAAGTTTCTCTGACTTCCCAATGTAGGGAACCTAACTGAGGGAGAGACTGGTTTGCCGTTTATTCTTAGAAAATTCATGCAGACCTTTATAATTTATCACTGACTTTTTTTTCCTAAGTGCTAACACTACTTGTTTAATATTCTGTTTCAGTATTTTGCCACTAACAGACATCAGATTCATCACTTGCAACCTGCCTGTTTATAGAGGATGAAACCAGGTTGGGAATCAATACTTCTTTTTAAAAATGTTTTAGGGATAGCATTTGAGAATCACTTTTATGCTAAGGGAGTATAGGGGAAAGTACTGCATAAGAAAAAGGTTGAAAATAGATGGGGCAAGATTCCTGGAAAGAAAAGACAGAACAGAGTGTTACTTAAGAAGTGTATATTCAATTCATGAAGGAGAAATCCAGGTCCGCCTGGGTAAAGTCCTTAGAAGTCAAAGATAATGTCTTGGTTCTGACATCTTCTCTTACAGCCTGAGATAAAAACCAGACCTACTGGGGAAAAACTTGGGAACCACATTTAAATAAAAGAAAGGAAATTCTTTTCTATGACATCACACCAATTCTGCCAAAGCCCAGTTTCCCAATGCCTGTTACAATGTTTACAATCCTGAATCTGAATGCATAAAAGTCTATGCGTCCACTGCAGTTCAGCAAGGCGGCCAAGGATCTGTGAGAACTCCTTCAAGGGAAAGGGGAAAAAACAAAAAAAAATATTAAACTGCTGACAAAGAATCACAGCTCAACCCAGATAATTGAGGTGGGTGGGTTAAATGAATTGCATTAAATGAGTCACCCCAGGTACATGTGATAACCAAACCACTAATTGCTTTTTTTCCTTAATTATAAAAGCTTATTTCCAAATTTTGTTTTATTTAATTCTCTTGGTGCCTACATTAATTTTTCAATCTTAAAAACAAAATACAGCATCAAAAAGAATAAAATGCCTAGGAATAAACCTAACGAAGGAAGTGAAAGAACTGTACTCTGAAAACTACAAGACACTCCTAAGAGAAATTAAAGAGGACACTAACAAATGGAAATGCATCCCATGCTCTTGGCTAGGAAGAATAAATATTGTCAAAATGGCTATACTACCTAAAGCAATCTACAGATTCAATGCAATCCCTATCAAACTACCAACAGCTTTCTTCAATGAACTGGAACAAATAATTCTAAAATTCATATGGAACCACAAAAGACCCCGAATAGCCAAAGCAATCCTGAGAAGGAGGAATAAAACAGGGGGAATTATGCTCCCTGACTTCAAGCTCTACTACAAAGCCACAGTAATCAAGACAATTTGGTATTGGCACAAAAACAGACCCAGAGACCAGTGGAACAGAACAGAAAATCCAAACATTAACCCAAACATATACAGTCAATTAATATTTGATAAAGGAGCCTTGGATATACAATGGGGAGATGACAGCCTCTTCAGTAGCTGGTGTTGGAAAAACTGGACAGCTACATGGAAGAGAATGAAACTGGACTACTCTCTGGCCCCATACACAAAGGTAAACTCAAGGTGGATCAAAGACCTGAATGTAAGTCATGAAACCATAAAACTCTTAGAAAAAAACATAGGCAAAAATTTCTTGGACATAAACATGAGCGACTTCTTCATGAACATAACTCCCCAAGCAAGGGAAACAAAAGCAAAAATGAACAAGTGGGACTATATCAAGCTGAAAAGCTTCTGTACAGCAAAGGACACCATCAGTAGAACAAAAAGACATCCTACAGTATGAGAGAATATATTCATAAATAACGTATCAGATAAAAGGTTGACTTCCAAAATATATAAAGAACTCACGCACCTTAACAAACAAAAAACAAATAATCCAATTAAGAAATGGGCAGAGGACATGAATAGACACTTCTTTAAAGAAGAAATTCAGATGGCCAACAGGCACATGAAAAGATGCTCCACATTGCTAATCATCATAGAAATGCAGATTAAAACCACAATGAGATATCACCTCACACCAGTGAGGATGGCCAACATCCAAAACACAAACAACAACAAATGTTGGCGAGGATGTGGAGAAAAGGGAACCCTCCTACACTGCTGGTGGGACTGCAAATTAGTTCAACCATTGTGGAAAGCAGTATGGAGGTTCCTCAAAAAATTCAAAATAGAAATACCATTTGACCCAGGAATTCCACTCCTAGGAATTTACCCTAAGAATGCAGCAGCCCAATTTGAAAAGGACAGATGCACCCCTTTGTTTATTGCAGCACTATTTACAATAGCCAAGAAATGGAAGCAACCTAAGTGTCCATTAGTAGATGAATGGATAAAGAAGATGTGGTACATATACACAATGGAATATTATTCAGCCATAAGAAGAAAACAAATCCTACCATTTGCAACAACATGGATGGAGCTGGAGGGTATTATGCTGAGTGCAATAAGACAAGCTGAAAAAGGCAAGTATCAAATGATTTCACTCATATGTGGAGTATAAGAACAAAGAAAAAAACTGAAGGAACAAAACAGCAGCAGACTCACAGAACCCAAGAACATACTAATAGTTACCAAAGGGAAAGGGACTGGGGAAAATGGGTGGGAGGGGAGGGATTTAGAGGGAAAAAGGAGCATTACAATTAGTAGACGTAATGTTGGGGGGGCACGGGGAGGGCTGTACCACTCAGAGAAGACAAGCGGTGATTCTATAGCATCTCAGTACGCTGATGGACAGTGACTGTAATGGGGTTGATGGGGAGGACCTGATGAAGTGGGTAGTTCAATAACCATAATATTGCACATGTAATTGTAGATTAATGATACCAAAATAAATTATATTTAAAAAATACAGACCTAACACTAATTTTACCAAAGTTAAAAGCAATGCCTGACCAAAGATGAAGGAGACTTCCTTTGATTATCTTTTGATTAAATCTTAGTTTTTTTTTTAAAAGCAGAGGTTGGGTGAAGTATCTGATAAGCAGAACATCCAATATTTTCTGTTCATTTTTTGCTGGGGAAGCAGGAGGTGGAACCTAGAAATCCTGAAATTGCCGAAATTAAAACAGTGTGACTTCATTTCTTCTCAGCTTAACATTAGGAACAATTTATTATTAGCCAAGACTAGCCAGCCTGAAAACAAATATGTTTCCTTTAGAGAAAGCAGCTAAGGCAATTGGAACAATATGTCAATTGTTGTAGCTTTGAAACATCATCGAAATACTCTCTATTTCAACAGAAATTTTCTTTTAACTAGCATTATTTATGAAACAGCAATCAAATGGTACAAGTAATTATATGAGTGGGTATTCCATGGATGGGTTACTGCCCTCTCTATATGCTCTGAACAGACACCCATACTAAAAAAGCAAAAAATTTTCAAAACTGAGCTACACGAGTAGTTAAGATTGAAATGAAATTAAACATACACAAAAGTAATCTGGCATATTTAATGATGAATCATGTGTACTGGCAATTATGTAGAGTTGACAATCGATATACTTGCCATAACCATATTTAAAAAAAAATTTTTCTCTTCTTTATTTCTCATGCTTACTGTCAGTGTTGCTTGAGTTTTCTTCATTCCATGGTAGAACTGAATTTTTGTCACTTTACTCCTGTCATTTAAGTGAACGAAGATCCTACACTTGGCACTAACAAGGCTCTACTCTGAGGACCCCGTGCCTCAGTGCCTTGCCTGCCCTATGCCACCATCCACCACCAGCCTTCAAATGCCATTGTAACTACTCTCCAGGCAGCATCCTGGAATCCTGATGTCAGAAGAGTCAAGAGAATGGAAATGTAGGTTTTAAGTCTGGTGATACCGCAAGCACATGCTATGCTGGAAGCAGTATACAATGAGGGGTGAGAACACAGGTCAGCCCACCTGGCTGGAGACAAAAGGGAAAGAGAAGACACCCGGGAGGGAGCAGGTACAAGCCTGCGTCCTGATACCCTCAGAGAAAACACAAACCTCTCCTGTGGTGTTTTTTTCCCAACTACTTTCTCTCTGACATAGCCTTACTATTACCGGACCAGATGCCTTAAAAAGAAGGGATTTATAATGTGTTTCTCTCCACATTATTTCACAGACATCTTTTTTATCTCACCCACTGCTTAGAACCAGGGCTTAGCATAATAACTCATATGCTATAGGAACTCAATGGATTGAGTTCCTAGCCACAGATTACTAAATTGTGGATCCAGAAACAGTTCAGGCATCAAGGGCATAGCGGGGAGAGTATGTGCCCAAGTCCAACTCCAGACTGTTCATCCAGAGTTCTAAGTACAAAACAGGTAGAAATCTATTTTCTGTCCAGAAATCTACATTTTGTTTTAAATAACTGAGACTTTGATCCTAACAACGCCTAGCTGCTTGATCTTAAGGCAGTTACTATTACTACCTCAGTTTCCCCATCTTAAAGAAGAGCAGCTTATTCATTTTATTAAGTTTTATTAAGTGGATCCTGCCTGCAAAGCAAGGTGCTATACAAGTGTACAGAAGAGAAACATGACAGTGTGGGCCCCTATTTTCTTCAGGGACTGAGACCACCCCAAACAAGTAGATATCTATCCTCATCTAAACATGCATAAGAAAGGGACTTTAGGAGCACCTCTTAATAAACAATGTTACAATAACAGTAATTCTTCATTTCCACTTTCTTTTCCTAAAATCCCTTTTGCGGTTTACCAAGGACTCTGATAAAACACCTTACATTCCCCAGAGTTATAAAGTTTTTTATTTCTAATGTAGATCCTGCCTGCCATAGCTTAAAATCCATTTCCTCTTACTCTAGTCTCAGAGAAGACAGAGAAAAACCATTCTTCTTCTGCTATATAATAGTCCTTCATGTATTAAAGATTTCAGCCTTCATTTCTCCAGGTTACATAATGCCAATTCCTTTCATTTTACTCATATATCTTATTTTCCCAAGCTCTTAAATTAATTCCATCACACTCCTCTTGGACTCTATGGATAATTAAATAGTCATGCAGTCCCTTTCAGATTATAATTGGGTAATAAGCCTTCAGGGAGGGAGGTATTTTTAAATCTTAAATCAGAATCTCACATGATGTGAGGTTTAAAACATTTTTAGAGAGCAAGAGGAGGCTGAAAAGCACATGTGCCATTGGCACAGAAAGCTCGGGAAAAGTGGGAAAGCACTATTTGGAGTTATTATCTTATAAAAGAGAAATGCAAGGCATGTTTGACAGCAAATAAGGAAAAGATGCAAGATTAAAGTCACAATTAAAATAACCAGTTACTGATTCCTGGTTTCCTACCAAACTGCTGTCAAGTGATGATGATTTCTGATCCTAGTAATCTAGACTGAAGTTAAAAAAGAAATCACATTATCACAGTTTAATTGGGCAGTTGGAATTCATTATCTACTCTGTTGACATTTTTTTTTTCTGGAACGTTTTCCAGCATTCTTTTCCCTTTCCATTTAAGTTCTGCTAAAGAGTTCCTCTCCACTGATACATTCTATACAAGGGAATCAACAAAATATCTAAGACTGCTCATTTATTAAACCTCATATTGGACATATGACTAAAATCAATTAGCATGTATATGAAATATTATTTGCCTAAATTCTACAACTGATGAATGGATAATTAAAATGTGGTATAACCATACAATGGAATATTATTCAGCCTTAAAAAGGAACAAAAATCTGACAATCTTGAAAACATTGTTAAGTGAAAAAAGCTAGACACAAAAAAGCCACATATATGATTCCATTTGTATCAAGTGTCCAGAGTAGTGAATCCATAAAGACAGAAGACAGATTAGTGGTTTCCAAGGGCTTTGGGGAAGAGGGATAGGGAGCAACTGCTTAATGGGGACAGCATTTCCACTTGAGGTGATTAAAAAGTTTGGAACGGTAGTTACACAACACTGAAAATGTACTTACTGCCACTGAACTGACCACTTAAAAGTGGTTAAAATGATAAATGTTATGCTTTGTGTATTTTATCACATACAGAAAATATTATTTGTATTTTCAGGGACTGTATGTATTAACACAAAATGAGGTAGAGATAGAGGTGGGACACAGAAGGACCCTCTTGCAGGTTGGCCATCAGCCAGTTGAATATTTATTGAAAGCCTAGTGAGAGCAAAGTACTGGGCTGGGTGCTGAGACAGGGCAGTAAACAAAGACAGATGTGGCCTCTGACCTGGTGCAGCAATCTGGGGGAGCACCCATTCTTCCATTTCTTCTCCCCTGCCAGAGACCTTCTTAGTGGGAAAACAAGAGAAAAAAGTAATGATTGGACTCTACTGATTATACCTTTACATATATGAAAAAACAACCCAAACTGAAGCAAATAGCTGCTAAACACATAAAAATTCATATCAGGTCCTAAAATAAAGATTGGCAAATTTATACTTAACCCTATGGAATGCCATGAAAAGAAGAAGGGATAGTATATAGTACATCTGCATATGATTTCAAAGATAGGGATCCTTTTTATTGTATATACAATTTATCATAAAGAATAAAACACACAAGTAGGTTTGGATTAAAGTTCAATAAATACTCCTTCTACCCTTTCCCACCCCTCCATGGGTGTGGTGTATTCAATTCTCCTGTCCCTGGGCTCAGGGCTTGGACATATGACTAATTTTGGCCAAAGGAACCTTAGAGAATGATGAGTGTAGAGGCCTTAAACGAATGTGCATAGTAAAGTTTGGTGCCTGTGTTTCTGTTCTCTGCTACAAGAATGTGCTCTGAGCAGCACTGATCCAAGAAGAGTGATAGGCACATGAGACAGATATACCCCAACATCAGCCTGAAGAAGAATTGCCCACTATTTCAAGACAAGATCAAACTTCAGTCAAATAGAGAGCGACCTTAAGGCATGAGAATGATTTCATGTTGTTGTAAGTCATGAAGTTTTGGAGTATTTATGCAGCATTTTTGTGAAAATACTCATTAATACAAAACATATTGAAATAAACTCATGCAGAGTTCTCCAAGAATATATCGCTTTTAAAAATCTTAGAAACTTAACTACAATAATAAATTAGTTTATCTCGGCATATTTTCTTATTCAGTTATAGGTTTAGTATTAAAAACTGTCAACTTTGTAAAATATAAATTTAAACTAATCTAATTTTAATCTTTTAGTATAACTGGTAATATTTGCAATGATGTATTATTGAAATGTTAAGAAATACAGAAACTATATTTGCTGCATGTATGCTGATAAAATCAGGTTCCAAATAAACACCTTGATGAAAGCAAGTTAATCACTAATTTGATATTTTCTTTGGCAAATTAGCATGATTAGGTTTCACGTTAAATGAAAATGTGTTGATGCTTAAATACTCTTATCAAAGCAGGATCTTGGTGGCATGGCAAAAGTGGTGTAATTCAAATAAATTTCCTCACTGTAGTCTTCCACTTCAGGCATTTCTACTCCTAATTTTCATGTTTTCAGGCTCTAGGCAGGGCTCGTAAAACAACGTCACCTTCTTTTTTAAGATTTATGATACAACCAAGAACTTTACAGGGAAAGTATTTGGCACATTCAGAAAAACCTTATGGTGTTGCTCTTTTAACCTGTGTCCCTCTATGTCCAGACAGATATTTGAAAACACTATACAGTGAATATTAAGAAGATGTTTATAAAAACATTGAATCTCTTAAAGAAATGTAATTCAGTTTTAACTTTCCATAGGGCATGAGAATTTTTTTCTCATAAAATGATAGTTTATATGATAAACTGTTTACAAACTATGATGGAACATCTAATGAAGATAATTTTCCTCTCACTGGACACTCTCTGCCATTCACAAAAGTTCATTTGAATAGGAAAAAATGCAAAATAATACACAAAGAAGAAAATGAAATAATGATCATTAAAAAACAAAAAAAGGAATTTAATCTTTATGATAATCAGAAAAAATAGTAGAGGATACATAAATAATAGAGGGAGGCAGAGACACAGCATGCTGCCTGATATTGCTGGGAAACAGAAATGACTATGAAAAGACCAACACACTGCAAAACAGCCACAAAAGAAAGTGTACCAGGAACTGTTATTTACTTATTCATTCATTCAACAAATATCAACCATACACTATGAACTTGATTAGAAATTTAAATAAATCAGGGAAGTGGAGATTACAGGTTTAGGACCTTATGTACGACTAGAGTACAAAAACCTACCAAGGAACCATGAGTTTTGCCCTGGGGAAAAGGCGGAAAAACTCGAGGCAGGTCTCCAAAGTAAATCCACTGCATGTGTCCTTCACTTAGATTAGAGCCAAGGAAACCTTCCCTTGTCATTCATGCATTATAAAGCTGTAGGTCTTGTGATTAGGAAGGAAATTGAAAGTGAGAAATGAGAGCATTTGAGGAGAACTATCAGTTTTACTGTTGTAAAAAGTGATAGATGAAATATTTTGCTATGTAAATTCAGAAATGCAGTAGACTAAATATTAAAACCACTAAAAAAATTTAATTACATTTCTAATATCTGTAAGACCAAGTAAATGTCAAGTAGGGAATATTCTTAAGACTTCTGGCATCTAAATTGTTTTAAATGTTTAAATAACTTCCAAAATATTTTTAAGGTTTTTAATCTTTGTGGTAGGCAGAACTCTGAGATAGCCCCCTAAGACTCCTGGCATCTGGTGTGTACACATCTGGCCCAGTCATTCAGATACTAATCTAGGTGCTGCAGTGAAGGGATTTTGCAGAAGCAACTGAGATCTGAAATCACCTGATCTTAAATTGCGGAGATTATATGGGTGGGCCAGACCTAATAACATGACTCCTTAAAAAGCAGTTTTCTTCCATTGGTCTCAGGTGGGGAAGTTAGCTTCAAAATGTGAGATTCAATGAGGGAGAAATTCCCTACTGGCTGTATTCACTTCTTATTACTGCTGTAACAAATCACAGCAAATTCAGTGACTTGAAACAACACAAATTTATTTCCTTATAGTTCTGGAGGTCAGAAACCCAAAATGAATGTTAAGAGGATAAAATTAAGGCATCAGCAACCTGTTTCTTTCCGGAGGTTCCAAGGAGGAATTTGTACCTTGCTCTTCCAGCTTCCAGAGTCTGCAACATTCCTTGGTTCCTGGCTGAATCACTCCAGTCTCACTTTTGTCTTCTCACTGCTTTCTCTCCTATTAAGACTCTTGTGATTACATCAGGCCCATTCAGATAATTCAGGATAATCTCCCTGTAGCTCCAGGAGGAGGGGGTTCCCTGCCTGGGGCAAGTTCTCTATGATTTTAGTGAAACTGAAGAAAGGCAAGGGCAAAAAGTTGGGGGTAAAGAGGGTTACCACATTTATTCTCACTGCGGTCACAGGCAGCTCAGTACATGCACTGACTGGAACATGCTCCCCAAGCCTGCTATAGGTTCTGCTGCCCAGCATGAGCTTAGTCCTCTAGGCAATAGGACTCAGTCTCTCCTGACTCCCCACCCTCCAAGCACCCTGCTCTCACACTTGGGCTTAATTCTCCAGGAGCACCAGGGCTCCACAGCTCTCTCCCTTTTTTCCCAGCAGCAACAAGCTCCAGGTTCTGCCTCTGCTCCAGGCTCTGCCTTTGCCTGCAGCCTCTGCTCTGCCCCAAGCACTGGGTGGGGCTCTTTATAGAGCAACACAGGCAATGCTGGCTCATTATCAACAGGTGTGTAAGTATTAGCCTAGCAGTATAGGCCGATCACTTCACCAAGTAGACTAGGGTCAGGTGAGGATCCATGGGAACGTCTATTTTCCCTACACTCCCATCTCCAGATCTTTAACTTAATCACATCTGCACAGTCCCTTCTGCCATATAAGGTAACATATTCACAGGTTTCATGGATCAAGACATGGAGATGTTGGGGGGAGAAGGTATGTTATTGAACCTACCACTCTGGGTTTGAAGAGGAAAAGACTTACATAGGAGGGATGTGGATGGCCTATAGGAGCAAAGAGCAGTACCCACCTAACAGCCAGCCAGCTAAAGGGAGCCTACAACTGCAAGGAACTGAGTTCTGCCAGCAAGAATGAGTTTAGAAACAGATTTTTCCAGTCTTTAGATGAGACCTCATTCAAGCCAATACCTTGGTTTCAGCCTTGTGATAATCTGAGCAGAGAACCTAGGCATATCATGCCAGACTTCTAACCTACAGAATGGTAAGTATTATATGGGTAATGTTTTAAGCCATTAAATTTGTGGTCATTTGTTAGCAACAAAAACAGAAACATTCTTTTAGCAACAGAAGACTAATACAATCTCAAAATATTTTCACCTCCAAATACTTTGAAAATACTTAAAATATTTCAAATTAGTGTTCATGATGCTATACACTAAAAGGCGTTGAAGTTCATCCTCAAGCCATTTAAAATAGGTGAGTAGCCTGGATATGTGTAGGCATCTACATCACCTAGGTTATTTGTGGTCTTTCTTGACATCAGCATATTATGTCAGCATATTTTAGTCAACACATACTCTAGTGATACATAAATGAAAATCTTTGAAATGATATGTGGATAAAATGAGAGTTCCTGTGGCCAGGATTCTCACCTGGCCCTGGTTGACTAGCTCACTGCACACCTGTGGGCAATACATGGCTGTCGACTCTATATAAAGAGCTCCGCCCAGTGTTCTGGGCGCAACAGGGTGGCAGGTCTGCAAGGCTGCAGGGGAGCAGAGCAGAGGCTGGAGTGGTGGCAGCGCCGAGGACAGAGGCCCAGAGGATGGCTGTGCAGAGAGGCCCAGAGGACGGTTGTGTGGGACAGCTGTGCAGGCAGAGAGGCCCAGAGGACGGCTGTGCGTACAGAGGGGCCCAGAGGCAGAGACTGGCTTGCTGCATGCAGACTCGCTCTGAGTGAACGGGATTTTAGTGACTGACCTACCACCTGGAAATAAAGTTGGATATAACCCTTTCACTCCAAGAACGTTTTGCTGTCAATTTCTTTCATCACATTGAATCCATAGTGAACTTGGCAGGGGCTGAAACCCATTGGCAAGACACAATAACACTCAGTTATGCTGTTAGGAACAACAGACATAAGAAAGAACTTGGAAGAAGATAACCCCATAAAACCATATATACATAACCACTCTTTTTGAAATTTCTTAAAAGAAATTAAATGAACCTGATATAGATACAAAATTCTCATCTATAATACTAGAGTACAACTACAGTCTATGCTAAAGACGTCCAATAATATCTAATCTTCCATATACAATGAAATTTGTACCCAACTACAGGAGAATGCTAAGAACTGAAATCTATTTCCATAATCTTAATCAGAGTGCAGTTTTTGTTTTTAAGGATAAAAGATACATCCCTTGAGTCGAGACAGAAAATACCAATGGCTGGGATGAACCATGGAGGGAAAAAGAAAGTATCCACTTGAGCCATATTTGCGCATCCAAGGACTGACAGTGAAGCAAGGTTGAAGAAGGTGCCGCATGCTGTGCCACCTTTATTCTGTATGAACCTAACTGGAATAATCCATCATTATGATCTTTAAAATAAACAAAAGTAGAAGGCAGTCCTCTTTTCCCATATACTACCGCAAACTCACACCCCCAACCCCACAGAGTGAGACATGTCTCAAGGCAGATGATTCATCAGATCTGGTATGTGTTTAAAAACAACATAGCTGCACTCAGGTTATGGGCTGCCAGCTATCCTAGCCCACACATCACTGCCCCCTCCCCATACACACACATGTAATTTTGCCTTCCACTTAAGTTTTAAGGGGAAAACTTAAACAATGCCTGTGTAAACATTATGGAGCTCCCACCTACTCTCTGAGAAACAACAGAGCAAGGGTCCCCATTTATGACTCTATCCCCAATCATCAGGCATCAAAAAGTCCATTCACAGAGACAGACCAATCCTCCCCTAGGCCTTCTACCTGGCTCATCAGTGATAAAGAGGGGTCTATGCACATGAATTAACAAGTTCCAGAATACCAACTATACTAAGGTTTAAGGTTTAAGGTTTGAGGCTCTCCCATCAAAAGGCCAAACCTTAGACTATGTCTGGATAAGGGAAATGCCTCCCCTAGGCTTTCTAACCCTATAATATAGAGTCAAGTTGGAGTCCATACACTGGGTCAAAAACAAACTTCCCCATTTCATGTTGCATCCTTCAACAGGGATTAAGAGAGAGCTTTAAGCACCCAGTTGTTCCTGCCCAAAACACAGCCTTGCTACCACTTTCTGCCTTGAACTAATCAGGATGAAGGTCTTTAGCCTTGTTATGCTAATCTCTACAGCCCCAGATGTCTAGGTCCACCCTCACCTCCTATTTTATAATCCCCATAAGGCTCTGATAGCTCCTCATCTATTCCTTTCTCCCATCCTTCATAAAATCCTTTTACTAGACTTTTGTGACTCCATTTATTGGTACAATCCCAAACATCCCCAGCCCCTTCTCTGATTCTCTCTTTACTTTTTTACTCTAAAGAAGCCCTCACTTCCTTGAAGACCACGCATGCTGCACAGCCCTCCCAAGCAGAGGCCACTTTCCTGCCCCACCCTCAAGTTCCTGAGCACGGGGATGAGGTGGGTATGCTGTTTGTTGTTCATTCCTTTCTCACCCATCTACCTAAAGACCTCCAGTTTTATAAATCATGGCATCAGATTATACTATATCCTACCCCTCAGTATTGCTACCTGCAGCCCTCCCTCCAGGTTATTCCTCTTTGTTTATCAAAGACTTTCACTTAAGGCTTCTGGTCCTCCTCTTGGTGACTACTCCTTTCTTAATTTTTGGAGATTTCAATATACACATAGATGATCCTTCAAATTCCTAGCTTCCCAGTTTCTGAGCTCTCTCCTCCAATGATCTTGTGTTCCACATTATTGTAGCCATCTACTCCCATGGTCATACCATAGACTTTGTCATTGTATCTAATCTCCCCATAATCATAATTTCACATAGCCTACTATTAGGTAATCATTTTCTTTCATTCTCACTCCATCTAGCACCCCAATTCCAATAATCCTTTGACCTCACAAAGACTCCAAATCATGAATCTTAACATGACCCTCCCCTTTACGATATTTCTCTCCTTTCTGCACCCAGCTTTACTCCCATGATTAGTCACTATAATCCTTCCTGCCATACACTCTTAACTCCCTTTCCCTTCTCCTCCATTATTATAAATATTTGACAAATTTCTAATCCTGGTTAAATCCATCCAACCTTTCAACCTACACATGCCCACACCTTGCAGCTAGATAATACTAAAACACATACATAAACAAACACACACACACACAAAACTGCCGTGAGTGGTCTCACTTTCAATTCATGGTCACTAAACTTAAACAATCCCCTAGTGTTCTCTGGCTTGTCATACTATACTTCCTTAGCCTGTTCTTTTCTACTCTTCTAGAAAATCATTTTATTTTTTCTCCTTTTTCCTCAAACTTCCACCATCCCCTCTTTTATCCTCACTCTTGATTATGATTTTGCTCCCAACTTCACTAAGAAAACTGAAGCAATGAAAAGACAGTATTCACAGACTCCTACTCCCACATATAACCAACTGTCAGTCTTGTACATGTCATCTGTTACTGTGGCAGGTTCCTGACTTTTGCAGAGGAAGTAGCTCCATAGTACACCAGTTCTGGAAAACTGTTCTAGGAATCTTTCAAGTTGTCTGGAATCCACTCCCCCTGCCTTCCAGTGATGCGGTAATACACACTTCCCAACTGTAAATTCCTGTGCTTAAAATAATCAAGTAGCTTCTTTTATCTACAACTTAACTCTGACAGATACATTAGTCAAAAATTAATTAAATGCAGGGAAAAAATCTAATGTGGTTGACAGGTTTTTTTTTTTAAAAAGGAAGGAAGCTTCCGGGAAGAATGGCAGCATGAGCAGGGCGGCAGAAATCTCCTCCAAAAATATATATATATATGAAAATACAGCAAATATAACTATTCCTAAAGGAGAGACCAGAGTACACAGAAAGCACACAGCATGCAGCTACATCTGAGAGGACACGGCACCGCGCGAGGTGAGTAAGTTATGGAGCTAAGACCCAGCAGGACCCGAGCACTCACCAACCCCAGCACACCAGCAGGAGGAGAGGATTCAGAGCTGGGAGGGAGTGGAAGGACACACAGCAAAATAACCAGCTCTGGGGATGTGCACCGGGAGCAGACACACATCACGCAGTGCATCGGATATTGGAGAGGCAGAAGGTGCAGGTTTTGAGCTGGGAACATGCCTGGGTCCGTGCAGCCGGTGACCCAGGACAAGAAAAAAGCACACGCTGTTTTTAGAGGTCTTGGAGAGGCGGGGGGCCCAGCAAGGGAACACAATTGCCCCGGCATGCTCAGGCCAGTAGGTTGAGAGTCCTGAGGAATTTCAGACCCATTGGCTGGCGACTGGGAACAGACAGCCATACGAAAAACTTACACAAAGAACAATAGCCTCCCATTCGTTCCTGCCCTAGCCAGAGCTACAAAGAGCAGTGAGGCCGCGGCTGCAGAATAGTGGAGCAACAGTGCCACCTACAGTATCCCTACAGAATCCACCCTGGGTGGGCAGGGTTTTTTTGTTTGTTTCTCGGTTTCTTTTCTTTTCTTTCTTTCTTTTTTTCTCTTTTCTTTCTCTTCCTTTTCTTTTCGTTTGTTTTTCTTTGTTGTTTCTTTTTTTTTAAGTCTTAAAGAGCCCAGCTGACATACGTGGCACCTACCAACGACCACTTCTATCGCGAAGAAAAGACAGAGGAATATGGTACAGACAAACACCACTCAGACCCAGACAAAACCTGAGAGAGAACCTGAAGGGATGGAAATGTACAATTTTCCTGAAAAAGAATTCAGAACAAAATTCATAACCATACTGATGGATCTACAGAGAAATATGCAAGAACTGAGGGAGGAAGTGAGGGAAGTCAGGAAAGACAATGCAGAAATTAGACAATGGGCTTAGTAGCAGACAGGATGAAATGCAAGAGACTGTTAATGGAATAGAAACCAGAGAACAGGAATACAGAGCAGCTGAGGCAGAGAGAGATAAAGAATCTCTAAGAATGAAAAAATATTAAGAGAACTGTGTGACGAATCCAAACTGAACAATATTCGCATTATAGGAGTACCAGAGGAAGAAGAGAGAGAAAAAGGATAGAAACTGTCTTTGAAGAAATAATTGCTAAAACTTACCCATGCTGGGGAAAGAAATAGTCTTGCAGTCCATGGAAGCCCACAGATGTCCCGACACAAAAGACCCAAGGAAGACAACACCAAGACACATAATAATTAAAATGGCAAAGATCAAAGATAAAGACAGAATATTAAAGGCAGCTAGAGAGACAAAAAAGAGCACTTACAAAGGAAAACCCATCAGACTATCATCAAACTTCTCAACAGAAACCCCACAGGCCAGAAGAGAAAGGCATGATATATTTAATGTAATGAAACAGAAGGGACTCAAAACAAGAATATTGTATCCAGCACGATTATCATTTAAATATGATGGAGGGATTAAACAATTTCCAGACAAGCAAAGGCTGAGAGTTTGCCTCCCATAAACCACCTCTACAGGACATCTTAAAGGAACTGCTCTAGAGGGAAGCACTCCTAAGGCTAAAAAGATGTCACCAGAGATAATAAAATCATAGCAAAGAAAGCAGACCATCTAAATACTAACTAAAGGCAAAGAGTAAAACACCTAGTATATAGAGAATGGAGGAGGAAGAATAAAAAGGGAGAGAAATAAAGAAACATCAGACTGTGTTTACAATAACTTAACAAGAAAGTTAAGTTAGACTGTTAGATAATAAAGAAGCAACCCTTGAACCTTTGGAAACCATGAATCTAAAGCCAGCAATAGCAATAAGTACATATCTATCGATAATCACCCTAAATGTAAATGAACTGAATGCACCAATCAAAAGGCACAGAGTAACAGAATGGATAAAAAAGCAAGACACATCTATATGCTGCCTACAAGAAACTCAACTCAAACCCAAAGATATACACAGAATAAAAGTGAAGGGATGGAAAGAGATTTCATGCAAACAAGAAGGAGAAAAAAGCACGTGTTGCAGTACTTGTACCAGACAAAATAGACTTCAAAACGAAGAAAGTAGCAAGAGATAAAGGACATTACATAATGATAAAAGGGTCAATCCAACAAGAGGATATAACTATTATAAATATATGTGCACCCAACACAGGAGCACTGACATATGTGAAACAAATACTAACAGAATAAAAGGAGGAAATAGAAAGTAATGGATTCATTTTAGGAGACTTCAACACACTACTGACTCCAAAGGACAGATCAACCAGGCAGAAAATAAGTAAGGAGACAGAGGCACTGAACATCTTAGAACAGATGGACCTAATGGACATCTACAGAACAATCCATCCAAAAGCAACAGGATACACATTCTTCTCAAGTGCACACGGAACATTTTCAAGAATAGATCATACATTAGGCCACAAAAAGAAACTCAGTAAATTCAAAAAGGTTGAAATTGTACCAAGCAGCTTCTTAGATCACAAAGATATGAAACTAGAAATACATTACACAAAGAAAATGACAAATCCAACAAACACATGGAGGCTTAATAAGATGCTCTTAAATAATCAATGGATCAATAGCCAAATAAAAACAGAGATCAAGCAATATATGGAGACAAATGACAACAATAAATCAACTCCACAAAATCTGGGATGCAGCGAAGGCCATGCTAAGAAGGAAATATATTGCAATACAGGCCTACCTCATGAAAGAAAAACAATCCCAAATGAACACTCTAAACTCACAATTAATTGAACTAGAAAAAGAAGAACCGATGAGGGCCAAAGTCAATAGAAGGAGGGACATAATAAAGATTAAAGCAGAAATAAATAAAATTGAGAAGAATAAAACAATAGAAAGAATCAATGAAAGCAGGAGCTGGATCTCTGAGAAAATAAACAAAATAGATAAACCCCTAGCCAGACTTATCAAGAAAAAAGAAGAGTCTACACACATAAACATAATCAGAAATGAGAAAGGAATAATCACTATGGATACCACAGAAATACAAAGAATTATGAGAGAATACTATGAAAAATTATATGCGAACAAACTAGATAACCTAGAAGAAATAGACAAACTTCTAGAAAAATACAACCTTCCAAGACTGACCCAGGAAAAAAAAGAAAATCTGAATAGATCAATTACGAGCAAGGAAATTGAACTGGTAATCAAAAAACTACCTAAGTACAAAATGCTTGGACCAGATGGTTTCACTGCTGAATTTTATCAAACATTTAGTGAAGACGTAAGACCCATCCTAATTAAAGTTTTCCAAAAGTAGAAGAGGAGGGAATACTCCCAAATTCATTCTACGAGGCCAACATCAGTCTAATAACAAAACCAGGCAAAGACACCTCAAAAAAAGAAAATTATTGACCAATATCGCTGATGAACATAGATGCAAAAATACTCAACAAAATATTAGCAAACTGAATTCAAAAATACATCAAAAAGATCATCCATCATGATCAAGTGAGATTCATCCCAGGGATGCAAGGATGGTACAGCATTCAAAAATCCATCAACACCATCCACTAAATCAATAAAAAGGACAAAAACCACATGATCGTCTCCATAGATGCTGAAAAAGCATTCGACAAAATACATCCATTCATGATAAAAACTCTCAACAAAATGGGTATAGACGGCAAGTACCTCAACATAATAAAGGCCATATATGACAAACCTACAGCCAACATTATATTTAACAGCGAGAAGCTGAAAGCTTTTCCTTTAAGATCGGGAACAAGACAAGAATGCCCACTCTCCCCACTTCTATTCAACATAGTACTGGAGGTCCTAGCCACAGCAATCAGACAACACAAAGAAATAAAACGCATCCAGATCAGCAAGGAAGAAGTCAAACTGTCCCTGTTTGCAGAGGACATGAAATTGTACATAAAAAACCCTAAAGTATCCACTTCAAAACTATTAGATCTAATATCTGAATTCAGCAAAGCTGCAGGATACAAAATTAATACACAGAAATCGGTTGCATTCTATATAATGATGAACTAGCAACAAGAGAAATCAGGAAAACAATTCCATTCATAATCACATCAAAAAGAATAAAATACCTAGGAATAAACCTAACCAAGGAAGTGAAAGACCTATACTCTGAAAACTACAAGACAGTTTTAAGAGAAATTAAAGAAGACACTAATAAATAGATATTCGTCCCATTCTCTTGGCTAGGAAGAATTAATATTGTCAAAATGGCCATCCTGCCTAAAGCAATGAACAGATTCAATGCAATCCCTATGAAATTACCAACAGCATTGTTCAATAAACTAGAGCAAATAGTTCTAAAATTCACACAGAAACACAAAAGACCCCGAATAGCCAAAGCAATCCTGAGAAGGAAGAATAAAAAAGGGGGGATTACGCTCCCTGACTTCAAGCTCTACTACAAAGCTACAGTTATCAAGACAATTTGGTACTGGCACAAGAACAGACCCATAGACCAATGGAATAGAATAGAGAGCCCAGATATAAGCCTGAGCATATAAGGTCAATTAATATATGATAAAGGAGCCATGGATATACAATGGGGAGATGACAGCCTCTTCAACAGCTGGTGTTGGAAAAACTGGACAGCTACATGTAAGAGAATGAAACGGGATTGCTGTCTAACTCCATACAAAAGCAAACTCAAAATGGATCAAAGACCTGAATGTAAGTCATGAAACCATAAAACTCTTAGAAAAAAATACACGCAAAAATCTCTTGGACATAAACATGAGCGCCTTCTTCATTAATATGTCTCCCCTGGCAAGGGTAACAAAAGGAAAAATGAATTAAAGGGACTATATCAAACTAAAAAGCTTCTGTACATCAAGGGATACCATCAGCAGAACAAAAAGACTTCCTACAGTATGAGAGAAATATATTCATAAATGACGTATCCGATAAGGGGTTGACATCCAAATTATATAAAGAGTTCATGCAATCAACAAACAAAAAGCAAATGAGCCAATTAAAAAATCGGCGGAGGAGCTGAACAGACACTTCTCCAAAGAAGAAATTCAGATGGCCAACAGGCACATGAAAAGATGCTCCACATAACTAATCATCAGAGAAATCCAAATTAAAACCACAATGAGATATCACTTCACACAAGTTATGATGGCCGCCATCCAAAAAACAAACATCAAATGTTGGCGAGGATGTGGAGAAAGGGGAACTCTCCTACACTGCTGGTGGGAATGTAAATTCGTTCAACCATTGTGGAAAGCAGTATGGAGGTTCCTCAAAAAACTCAAAATAGAAACACCATTTCACCTGGGAATTCCACTCCTAGGAATTTACCCTAAGAATGCAGCAGCCCAGTTTGGAAAAGATATATGCACCTCGGTTTATCGCAGCACTATTTATAATAGCCAAGAAATGGAAGCAACCTAAGTGTCCATCAGTAGATGAATGGATAAAAAGGTTTGGTATACATACACAATGGAATATTATTCAGCCATAAGAAGAAAACAAATCCTACCATTTGCAACAACATGGATGAAGCTAGAGGGTATTATGGGATAAGGGGGAAAAAGGGCTATTACAATTAGCACACATAATGTAGCGGGTGTGGGGGTGGGGTGGGGAGGCATGGAAAAGGCAGTATAACACAGAGAAGACAAGTGGTGATTCTATAACATCCTTCTATGTTGATGGATAGTGACTGCAATGGGGGTATGTGATAGGGACTTGATAATAGGGGGAATCTAGTAACCATAACGTTACTCATGTAATATACAATTACAGCAATCTAATAATAGGAAAAAAAAGCTAAGCCTATCAAATACATTTAAATTAAAGCACGATTAACAAAGATTAACAACTGGTAGTAGCCAGTATTGATCAGTGTCTGGAAAGTGTAGCTTAATACAACTATTTGCTAAAGCACTTCATAACATTGATCGGCAAAATATTTATTGGTAATCTAAAATTCAAAAAGGTCAGAATCTTTGATTCAGCAATACCACATCTTTGAATGTACAGGGCAGAAACAGAAGGAAGAGTGGTGGAAGGATGAGAACAGGGATATGGGGAAGAGGAAAAGGAGAAGGAAAGGGAGGGGAGAGTAAGATGAGAGCCAGAAGAGGAAGCCAAAGGAGGAATTGAAGACAGGGACGAGGGGGAAGAGAAAAAGAGTCACTTACGGGCAATTAAAAAATAATCTCTGAAAGAGACACACAAACTTTTAGTGATACTTATTTCTGGAAGAGGGAGGTTGTAGGGGAATTTTACCTTACTGTTAAATATTTGTGTAGCATTTAGTTTTTTAATAAGAATATATTACTTTTGAAATAATCAAATATTTCAAAGTAAAATGAAAAATGCAAACAAGCTTAGAAGGGAACATTTCTTCCAAGTTAGTTTCTTTGCAGCTTTTCTCCTGCCAAGTACATGTCCAGAGCCCCTACACATACAATTTCTGCTTTCCACCCCAGTTGTCACCATTCCATCTTCTTTCTTCATGGCCCTGAAAAATAGAGGAGAATGGAATGGTTTCCATCAAAGCTTTATCCCTTGACACCCAATGCTGACACAGTATCTCCTCAAAGTTCTCAGGTTGTTGATTTTAAGAGCCCATCAGGTAAGAAATGTTGGAAAGCCAGTGCCGAGTTAAATAAATAATGGACTAAAAGGAATGAAAATGACTGTGCTTTGCCAAGCCAGCAATCTAAGGATTCTGCTGGGGAACCAACAGAATGTTGTTTATTTCAAGAGAGTTTCTGATGCTTCCAATAAAACTAAAAGTCAAAGAACTTAACTTAGACAGACCTGCTGCTTATCAATACTTTGGAAATCAATACTTTGGAAAAGGCCTCCTGGGAATTTTTATACTCGTTCAGGGGTGTGAAGAGGGGAATTTTTCACCTTTTGAACTAAAATTTTTGAGTCTTTCCTAGCAATGGTTCAGTACCATAAAAATTCCATTGAATAATATCTTCCACATAATAAAAGGATTTATGCACATTCATATGTATGTTTCTCCGTATTTGTATTTCACAGTGTGATGGTAAAACTGATGAAAGGAACTTAGAAAAAGAGTTTAGTAACCATCTCTCTCAATTAACACATCAATTACTTCAAAGACAGAAAGTCAAACTTCCCTGAGAAATTTTTTTCTTCCCACTGATAAGCAAAGAGATGACCCAGAAACTGAAGTCAACACCAACCCATCTTCTGTAACTTAGAAATAGTTTAGGGACGTATGTATGGGATGGACACATATATAACTTGGGTGCCCATGGATGTCCTCCATTAAGCAACAAGCTGCTTCTTTATACTCTTTTCATCTTTTGGATGACATCCCTCCTAGTTCCTAGATAACTGTACTTCAGTCACGTTAGTTCAAACCTTACTTATGAATGTAGAGGAAAGTCGTCTTTGTCTTCTGTACTCGGCTTCTAGATTGATCTTTAAGTGAAGGATGTGATCATCTTCAGAAAGATTCAAAATCCAAATGAGGACACCTCTGTGAGAAAAACTATCACAGCTGACCTAGGAAAGAAAGAAATATGGGTGCTCTATTTTCAAGGGTTAAAATTAGAGGCAGACCATGGCTAAATATCAGCAGAGAATGTACAAGAGAGAAAGGATATAATTCATAACATGTCCTGATGTCATTCAGTTTAGGGGGAAACTGACCTTCATACTGTGGTAGACATTATCCGTGCTCACAGATACTCAGCTCATCCTCCAGAACACAGACGACTGCCCCTCCCGGCACACTCGTAATTGGGCAGGCCTAAAACTGATTCTGATCGATGTATGAGCAGAAGTGTTAAGTATCTCTTTCAGGCTGTAATGAGACCCTCCAGAGCTCTCCACCTGCTGTGCTGATCATATAAACACATCACAAAATGGCTGTGCCACGGGACGGTGGTGCAGTCTTCAGCTTGGGTCCCTGAATGACAGGGATGAGCAGGGATCTGTTGCTGGGCGTATTCTTGGTTTAAGCCTCTGAGATTTGAGGGATGTTATACCTGCATGACCCAACCTGCCTTAACTGATACATATAATTCACCAATGATCACTGTACTGAAAGAGCATTTTGGTGTCATCACTGTGCCAAGCAAAGATGACTTGGGGGTTAGTATTATCATTTCAGATCTAGAATAAAGTTCATGACGTAGTTGGCTACACAATATATAAGTATAGAAATAAATAGGAGCATAAGCAGAATTTTAAAGATAATTTCCATAGACTAATAATTTTTTTTCCACTTTGCCTTTTATTTCCAAACTCCTTGGTTTATTTTCTTTTTCTCTTTCTTCATATTAAGGTATCATAGATAAAAATCTTATGAAGGTTTCACTTGAGCAACATTGTGGTTATTACAGTCACCCATATTATCAAGTCCCCCCCATACACCATTACAGTCACTGTCCATCAGCGCAGTAAGATGCTATAGAGTCACTACTTGTCTTCTCTGTGCTATACTGCCTTCCCCACGACCCCCCGACATTATGTGTGTTAATCATACTGTCCCTTAATGACCTTCTCCCTCCCTCCCCACCCACTATCCCACCCTTTACCCTTGGTAACCACTAGTCCCTTCTTGGTGTCTTGAGTCTGCTGTTGATTTGTTTCTTCCGTTTTGCTTCATTGTTATAGTCCACAAATGAGTGAAATAATTTCCTACTTGTCTTTCTCCACCTGGCTTATTTCACTGAGCATAATACTCTCTACTTTCATCTACGCTGTTGCAAGTGGTAGGATTTGTTTTCTTCTTATGGCTGAATAATACTCCATTGTGTATATGTACCACATCTTCTTTATCCACTCATCTACTGATGGACACTTACGTTGCTCCATTTCTTTTCTTTTATATAAGTTTATTTTGATATCATGAACTTACAATTAAATGAGTAATATTATGGTGATTACACTACCCCCTTCATCAGGTCCCGCCTCCCAACCAAATTACACTCACTGTCCATCAGCGTAGTGAGATGCCATAGAATCACTACTTGTTCTCTCTGGGTTGTACAGCCCTCCCCGGGCCCCCCCAACATTACATCTGCTAATCGTAATGCCCCCTCTTCGCCCTTGCCCCTCCCTTCCCACTCATCCTCCCCAGTTACTTTCCCTTTGGTAACTATTAGTCCATTCTTGGATTCTGTGTGTCTGCTGCTGTTTTGTTCCTTCAGTTTTTTTCTTTGTTCTTATGCTCCACATGTGAGTGAAATCATTTGGTACTTGTCTTTTTCAGCTTGGCCTATTTCACTGAGCATAATACTCTCGAGCTCCATCCATGCTGTTGCAAATGTTACTATTTGTTTTCTTCTTATGGCTGAATAATATTCCATTGTGTATATGTACCACTACTTCTTTATCCATTCATCTACTGATGGACACTTAGGTTGCTTCCATTTCTTGGCTTTTGTCAATAGTGCTGCGGTAAACATAGGGGTGCATATGTCTTTTTCAAACTGGGCTGCTGCATTCTTAGGGTAAATTCCTAGAAGTGGGATTCCTGGGTCAAATGGTATTTCTATTTTGAGTTTTTTGAGGAACCTCCATACTGCTTTCCACAATGGTTGAAATAATTTGCACTCCCACCAGCAGTGTAGGAGGGTTCCCTTTCCTCCATATCCTCACCAACATTTGTTGTTGTTTGTGTTTTGGATGTTGGCCATTCTAACTGGTGTGAGGTGGTATCTCATTGTGGTTTTAATCTGCATTTCTCTGATGATTAGTGATGTGAAGCATCTTTTCATGTGCCTGTTGGCCATCTGAACTTCTTCTTTGGAGAAGTGTCTATTCATGTCCTCTGCCCATTTCTTAATTGGATGATTTGCTTTTTGTTTGTTGAGGTGTGTGAGTTCTTTATATATTTTGGATGTCAACCCCTTATCGGATATGTTATTTATGAATATATTCTCCCATACTGTATGAAGACTTTTTGTTCTACTGATGTCCTTTGCTGTACAGAAGCTTTGCAGCGTGATATAGTCCCACTTGTTCATTTTGCTTTTGTTTCCCTTGCCCGGGGAGATATGTTTATGAAGAAGTCGCTCATGTTTATGTCCAAGTGATTTTGCCTATGTTTTTTTCTAAGAGTTTTATGGCTTGATGACTTACATTCAGGTCTTTGATCCACCTTGAGTTACCTTTATGTATGGGGCTAGACAGTAGTCCAGTTTCATTCTCTTCCATGTAGCTGTCCAGTTTTTCCAACACCAGCTGCTGAAGAGGCCATCATCTCCCTAATGTATATCCAAGGCTCCTTTATCAAATATTAATTGATTGTATGTGTTTCGGTTGATGTTTGAATTTTCTATACTATTCCACTGGTCTGTGGGTCTGTTTTTGTGCCAATACCAAATTGTCTTGATTACTGGGGCTTTGTAGTAGAGCTTGAAGTCAGGAGCGTAATTCCCCCTGTTTTATTCCTCCTTCTCAGGATTGCTTTGGCTATTCGGGGTCTTTGGTGGTGCCATATGAATTTTACAATTATTTGTTCGAGTTCATTGAAGAAAGCTGCTGGTAGTTTGATAGGGATTGCGTTGAATCTGAAGATTGCTTTGGGTAGTATAGCCATTTTGACAATATTTATTCTTCCTAGCCAAGAGCATGGGATGCATTTCCATTTGTTAGTGTCCTCTTTAATTTCTCTTAGGAGTGTCTTGTAGTTTTCAGAGTACAGGTCTTTCACTTCCTTTGTTAGGTTTATTCCTAGGTATTTTATTCTTTGTGATGCAATTGTGAATGGAATTGTTTTTCTGATTTCTCTTTCTGTTATTTCATTGTTAGTGTATAGGAAAGCAACAGATTTCTGTGTGTTAATTTTGTATCCTGCAACTTTGCTGAATTCAGATATTAGTTCTAGTAGTTTTGGAATGGAGTCTTTAGGGTTTTTTATGTACAGTATCATGTCATCTGCAAATAGTGACAATTTGAATTCTTCTTTACCAATCTGGATGCCTTGTATGTCTTTTTTTTTTGTCTGATTGCCGTGGCTAGGACCTCCAGTACTATGTTGAATAACAGTGAAGAGAGTGGGCATCCCTGTCTTTTTCCTGATCTTAGATGAAAAGCTTTCAGCTTCTCGCTGTTAAGTATGATGTTAGCTGTGGGTTTGTCATATATAGCATTTATGATGTTGAGGTACTTGCCGTCTATACCCATTTTGTTGAGTTTTAATCAGGAATGGAGGCTGAATTTTGTCAAATGCTTTTTCAGCATCTATGGAGATGATCACGTGGGTTTTTTTCTTCTTTTTATTGATGTGGTGGATGATGTTGATGGATTTTTGAATGATGTACCATCCTTGCATCCCTGGGATGAATCCCACTTGGTCATGGTGTATGATCCTCTTGATGTATTTTTGAATTCGGTTTGCTTATATTTTGTTGAGTATTTTTGCATCCTCGTTCATCAGGGATATTGGTCTATAGTTTTCTTTTTTGGTGAGGTCTTTGCCCGGTTTTGGTACTAGAGTGATGCCGGCTTCATAGAATGAGTTTGGAAGTATTCCCTCCTCTTCTATATTTTGGATAACTTAAGGAGAATGGGTGTTATTTCTTCTCTATATATCTGGTAGAATTCAGAGCTGAATCCATCTGGTCCAGGGACTTTGCTCTTGGGTAGTTTTTTGATTACCGATTCAAATTCGTTGCTGGTGATTGGTCTGTTTAGTTTTTCTGTTTCTTGTTTGGTCAGTTTTGGAAGGTTGTATTTTTCTAAAAAGTTGTCCATTTCTTCTAGGTTTTCCAGCTTGTTAGCATATAGATTCTCATAATATTCTCTTAGAATTCTTTGTATTCCTGTGGGATCCGTCGTGGTTTTTCCTTTCTCATTTCTGATTATGTTTGTGTGTGTAGATTCTCTTTTTCTCTTAATGAGTCTCCCTAGGGGTTTATCTATTTTGTTTATTTTTTCAAAGGACCAGATTTTGGTTTCATAGATTTTTTCTATTGTTTTGTTCTTCTCAATTTATTTATTTCTTCTCTGATCTTTATTATGCCCCTCCTTCTGATGACTTTGGGTCTCATTTGTTCTTCTTTTTCCAATTTCAGTAATTGTGTCTTTAGACTATTCATTTGGGAATGTTCTTCTTTCTTTAGATAGGCCTGGATTCCAATATACTTTCCTCTTAGAACTGTCTTTGCTGCGTCCCATAGAAGGTGTGGCTTTGTGTTGTTGTTGTCATTTGTATCCATATACTCTTTGATTTGTTTTGATTTGGTCATTGACCCATTGATCAATTAGGAGAATGTTGTTAAGTCTCCATGTATTTGTGAGCCATTTGGTTTTCTTTCTAAAGTTTAATTGTAGTTTAATACCTTTATGATCCGAGAAGTTGGTTGGTAGAATTTCAATATTTTTGAAATTACTGAGGTTCTTTTTGTGGCCTAGTATGTGGTTTATTCTGGAAAATCTCCCATGTGCACTTGAGAAGAATGTGTATCCTGTTCCTTTTGGGTGTAGAGTTCTGTAGATGTCTGTTAGGGCCATCTGTTCCAGTGTGTTGTTCAGTGCCTCTGTGTCTTTACTTATTTTCTGTCTGGTTGATCTGTCCTCTGGAGTGAGTGATGTGTTGAAGTCACCTAAGATGAATGCATTGCTGTCTATTTCCTCCGTTAATTCTGTTAGTATTTGTTTCACAAACGCCGGCACCCCTGTAATTGGTGCATATATATTTAAAATGGTTATATCCTCTTGTTGGATTGACCCCTTTATCATTATGTAATGTCCTTCTTTATCTCTTGCTACTTTCTTCGTTTTGAAGTATATTTTGTCTGATACAAGTACTGCAACACCTGCTTTTTTCTCCTTGTTATTTGCATGAAATATCTTTTTCCATCCCTTCACTTTTAGTCTGTGTATATCTTTGGGTTTGAGGTGAGTCTTCTGTAAGTAGCATATAGATGGGTCTTGCTTTTTTATCCATTTGTTACTCTGTGTCTTTTGATTGGTGCATTCAGTCCATTTATGTTTAGGGTGATTATCGAAAGATATGTACTTATTGCCATTGCTGGTTTTAGATTCGTGTTTACCAAAGGTTCAAGGGTTGCCTCTTTACTAACAATCTAACTTAACTTTCTTGTTAAGTTATTGTAAACACCGTCTGGTGTTTCTTTATTTCTCTCCCTTCTTATTCTTCTTCTTCCATTCTTTATATACTAGGTATTTTATTCTTTGCCTTTAGTTAGTATTTGGATTGTCTGCTTTCTTTGCTATGATTTTATTTTCTCTGGTGACATCTTTTTAGCCTTTGGAATGCTTTCCTCTAGAGCAGTTCCTTTAAGATGTCCTGTAGAGGTGGTTATGGGAGGCAAATTCTCTCAGCTTTTGCTTGTCTGGAAATTGTTTAATCCCTCCATCATATTTAAATGATAATCGTGCTGGATACAGTATTCTTGGTTCGAGGCCCTTCTGTTTCCTTGCATTAAATATATCATGCCATTCTCTTCTAGCCTGTAAGGTTTCTGTTGAGAAGTCTGCTGTTAGTCTGATGGTTTTCCTTTGAATGTGATGTTTTTCTTTTTCTAGCTGCCTTTATACTCTGTCCTTATCTTTGATCTTTGCCATTTTAATTATTATGTGTCTTGGTGTTGTCTTCCTGGGGTCCCGTGTGTTAGGAGATCTGTGGGCTTCCATGGACTGCGAGAATATTTCCTTCCCCAGCAAGGGAAAGTTTTCAGCAATTATTTCTTCTTCAAAGACACTTTCTATCCCTTTTTCTCTGTCTTCTTCCTCTTGTACTCTTATAATGCAAATATTGTTCCGTTTGGATTGGTCGCACAGTTCTCTTAATATTCTTTCATTCCTAGAAATCTTTTTATCTCTCTCTGCCTCAGTTGCTCTGTGTTCCTGTTCTCTGATTTCTATTCCATTAACAGTCTCTTGCATCTCATCCAGTCTGCTGCTGAGCCTGTCAATGGCTTGTTTCATTTCTGCATTATCTTTCCTTACTTCCCTCACTTCCTCCTTTAGCTCTTGCATATTTCTGTGTAGATCCATCAGCATGGTTATGACTTTTATTCTGAATTCTTTTTCGGGAAGATGCTGCATTTCCATCCCTTCAGATTCCTTCTCAGAGGGGTCTGGATCTTGGTGATTTTTGTGTGTATCATATTCTTCTGTCTTGTCATGTTGACAGGAGTGGTCGCTGGTAGGTGCGGCATATGTCAGCTGGGCTCTTTAAGGTTTAAAAAGAAAAGAAAGAAAAAAAAGCACCACCAAAAGTAACAAGCAAGCCAAAAAAAAAAAAAAAAAAAAGGAAAAGAAAGAAAGAGATAAAGAAGGAAATGAAGGAAAAGGAAGGTGAAAGAAAAAAAGGGCAAGAAGTAAACAGACAAACAAAAAAGGGGGCAAGAAATAAAACAAACGAGCAAAAAAAAAGCAAGAAATAGCACAAACGAGCAAAAAAAAAAAACGCCACCTGGAGTGGATTCTCTAAGCGTGCTGTAGATGTCGCTGTTGCTCCACTAATTCGCAGCCGCAGCCGTGCCCCTTTTTTGTAGGTCTGGGCGGGGCAGGAATGAATGGGACGCTATTGTTTTCTGTATAAGGTTCCAGCATGGCTGCTCCCTTCTCTCTGTCACCAGCGAAGGGGACCGAAGTTTTCCAGGATTTCCAGCCTGCAGGGCTGAGACTGCCAGGGTGATGGTGTTCCCTCGCTGGGCCCCCCCGCCTCTCCGAGACTGCTACAAATGGCGCGTGCTTTTCTCTTGTCCCTGGGTGCTGGCTGCACGGTTCCAGCGTCTTCTCGGCTCAAAACCTGCACCTTCTGCCTCTCCAATGTCTGATGCACCATGCAATGTGTTTCAGCGCTCCTGGCGCTCCTGGCACAGACCACCACGGCTGGTTATTTCATAGACCTGCTCTTCCACTCCCTCCCAGCTCCAAATCCTCTCCTCCCACTGGCGCGCTGGGCTGGGTGAGTGTTCGGGTGCCGCTGGGTCGCAGCTCCATATCTTACCCACCTCGCGGGGTGCTGAGTCCTCCCAGTTGTGGCTGCATGCTGTGCACTTTCCTGTGCGCTCTGATTTCTCTTTTAGGAATAGTTGTATTTGCTGTGTTTTCATAGATTTATATAGTTTTGGGAGGAGATTTCTGCCGCCCTGCTCACACCACCATCTTCCCAGAAGTCTTCGGTTGCTCCATTTCTTGACTATTGTAAATAATGCTGTGATAAACATAGGGGTGCATATGTCTTTTTGAATCTCGGATCTTGTTTTCTTTGGGTAAATTCCTAGAAGTGGAATTCTGGGGTCAAATGGTATTTCTATTTTTAGTTTTTTGAGGAACCTCCATACTGCTTTCCGCAATGGTTGAACTAGTTTTCATTCCCAACAGCAGTGTAGGAGGGTTCCCCTTTCTCCACATCCTCAAGTTTATTTTCTTTTAATGAATAATATGTAAAGGAGAGATAAGATGGGGATAAAAACATAAATTCATCCTTATCTAGTTAGCAGACCATGTGCCGGTAGGAGGAGTGCTTTCTCTATATTTTAACAGTGGGAAGAATGAATTGTTCAATCAGCAGGACACGTTCATAAGCCACAGAATGTATCATGTAACATCAGGATACATGCTTAGCTTGAGACAATCCCATTCTGATGAGACAATTAGCTAGTGTGCCAGTTATTTTCTATTTGCTTAATGCAGATCCATTCCCTCTCCTTTCTGCCTTGCCTTTACCCAACAGGTTCTCATGCATTTCAGCTTCTGGCTGGGCTCAACCTAGGCTCAAGTGGAGAACAAAGAGGGAAGAGAATATGGACAGGGCATTTATTATTTCCCCTTCTCCTTCTTTGCACAGTCCTCTGAACTCGGCTGTGTCCCTCCAGAGGAAGTTGCTGGCTCTACCAGGGCAGTGCGCCCTATGCTCATCCTTCTGGTCCAGTAACCTCTCCCCCCACCTTTTCCTTTCCAGCCTAGGAGTGGTAACATCTCCACTATTCCCAGCTCCCAGTTCTTTCACAATCCTTCTGGGTCCCCTCCACACCACCCACAAATTTGTAATTATCGCCTCATCAAGTTTCTAATTTGTGTTTGTTATTTATTTCCTTTTGGGACCCTCCCTAAATATTCAGCTGGTCTGTTATTTACTGTACCAAAAGATTCATGAGGATGAACAATTGTGCCTGAGATAAATAGAAGCCATGCAGATGCAGTTAACAATGAATTACAGTGAGATTTTCTATATATAATAAGAAATCACATGAATATTTTAACTACATATATATATTTGTATATACATGTATATACATATACATACATATACATAGATACACATATATTTAATCGTTTACACAGAGCACATGCCAGGTAACTTTAGCATGCAGCAGAAAACTAGTGCAAGGAATGGGCCATGTGAATTTACTGTCCTGAGAGGAAGGAAGCAGGCCACGCAGATCAAACCTCCCTGAACACGATGTTCTGCTGACCATGTGCCCAGCAGCTGGAGATATCACTTGGGCTAATTCAGAAAGACCACAAGAATGGGAGCTGAAGCCACTCACAACTGGAACTGGTCACTGTTTAGGAGGGCCAGAATCAGTGGTCAGGACATGCAAATGTAACTGGAAGCAGTTGCTACTGCCAGATGTAGCCTTAAGAAATGGCAACAAAGGTACAAACTTCAAATTATAAAATAAAGTAGTCAGGAATGGAAGTACAGCATAGAAAATATAACCGATAATACTGTAATATCTTGGTATGGCAACAGTGGGTAAATACACTTAACATGGTAAGCATTGAGTGATGAATATAATTATAGAATCACTATGTTGTACATTTGAAGTCAATATTGTATATCAACTATATTCCAAAAATAAGGAAATGCTGATGTTAGAGCACATGCAAGAGGGTTCTAGCAAACACTGAGAAGTTTTCATATCTGAATATTTACACAGTCATATTTTTCTTATCCTCCTGTAACCCTCAACTCTGTAAATTAACCTGTGGATTAGTGTATCTAAGAATAGAAAGTATAATTTTAGTATAAACAAAGAACTATCAATTTCTAGCACACACTTGGCACAGTGTACAGTATCTGTCATCATTTCACTCTTAGGAAGATGTACATGTCTTCTAAGACCCAGGAAGCAGTGAACTATGGGAGAAAATTCACATGAAGAGCAGAAATATGGATTTGTCTTATTTACATCACATTATGCTCAAAAGTAATATTCAACACTTTCTAAGAAATAAGGGAATGGACTTGTCAGAGTTTGGTTTCTCTTCATTTTTCTTAATCTTTGGCAATTGACTTTGAGAAGCTGAACATCCCCCATTCATGTCAGTTTTGGGGCAAATGGGCTACATCGTACTCAGGATTTTCCAGTTGGACTCAGACAAGCCATTAAGTTTATTCACTCTTAGTCTTTAAATTTTATTCTCTCTCACAAAAAAAGGTGTTATTTATAATTAATATTGTAAAGCTCTTACAAAATTATCTTTAATTTTTTATTTTTCTAGTACAGCTCTGATATTAGATAGCAAGTGATATCAAAGAATGTACATGTGTAAAAATCAACCATAACTAAATATGACTTCCATACATTACTTCAAGAAGTATGTGGTATAACTACATGCTTTTGTATTTGTTCTGTGTGTTGAGGTTCTAAGGTTGGGAACGGTAAAATAGTAAGAAATAGAAGGGAATAAGTATTGGAACATATAAAATTAATTTTGATATCTTAAAGAATTCTTCAACAGATCAGACCTTTTAAAATAAGTGTTTAAACATTGTTTCTTACTGCCTATTAAGTTAGGAAATAAAGATTAAACATCATTTTGCCATTGAATCACAACACTTGATTTTAAAAAAAGAAGAATAACATAATGTATTATTTACAAAAGAATCCAATTTGCTATTTCACTGTGGCTATCTCTTCATGTTTATATATTAAAATACTTTTGGAAAGAATCTCTTTGCATCCCTACATAAAAACAGTAATCAACTAGATGGATAACAAAAAAACTTTTACAACAGAACCAGTTGACAAAATAACCCCATAAATCCCCAGATAGAAGCAGGTAACAATATAAGTAATAACATCTGTAAGCTCTTTGTATCAGTGTCTGTGTGGGGAAAAGACAAGGCCATGAGGTATCTGATGGGTCTGAACAGGAAAGAGCAAAATAATGCACAGATATTCCTGAAAAGGTAAACCAGCTGATTTGAGAAATGCAGCAAAACCTAGGAAGCATTTTGCCCAGCCTAATAGTGGATGATCAGAAGGGGTCCACAGCAAAGTCTGAAAAAAACTGAAGCAGTCTGGGCCACATGAGTTGCAAAACCAAATGACTGGAATTCCCTTTCAAGAGAGGGCCCCACACTGGGCAGAAACTGTTGAGTGAAAGCAAAATTCAAGAATTTTGAGACAAATGAACGGAGGGTCCAGAGAAGTACAGAAGGGAAAAGGGCCTGCAAATCTCAAAAATTAAGTGAATATTAACACTTCAAAAAAATAATAAGAAAAAAATCAGAACTGGGAGCGCAAAGAAATTAGGAAAGTTAGGTTAAGTCACAGAATACATCTTCAAAGAGTTTAGGAAAACTAGTTTCACATAAATATGAGCAAAAGAAGAATATCGAGATCAAATCCAATACAAAGTCATAGAAGAAAAAAGGAGAGAAACACACAGAATAGAATCCCTCTAGAAAATGAAAACATGTCAGAAAGATATGCCCACAAAACAGATTCAATCATGACTTCTTAAATCAAATCAAGCTAAAAGTTAAGAAAATTATATAAGATGTAAAAGGACAACATAAATAAGAATTTTAAAAACTCAGAAATAAGGTAAAAATTTTAAGGAAAGGATCAGAAATTTTTTAAAAAACCATTTTAGAATGAAGACTAAAGCAGAAGAAACATAAAAGTAAATATTATGTGTTGACATAATACTTTAAGGATAACAGGTGAAAAGGAAAAAGAGATAAAGAGCGTTAGAGAAGCAGTAACAAATACTGAAGAAAGGCAAAAAAGATCCAACCTACAGATAATGAAACTCCTTGAATATTAAAACCAAACAAGAAAACACAACAAATATAAAAAATGCATATTTCAAGAAAACTTTCCAGAATAGAATTAAAAAAAAAAAGATTATACAAGGTACATGGAAATAATGACCCAGAATGACCAACTTCAAGACATATTCTTATAACATTACCATATCTTAAAAAAAATTTTTAATATCTAGACAAAAAGAGATAACCTTTAAAAGAAAAACTTAGGTTACAAAAAAATTTTCAATAGCAGTCTTTATACCAGAGGAAAAAGGAGTATACATGTTTTTCAAGGGAAAAAGGTGTAAGCCTAGGTATCATACCTAGTTAAAAATCATATACAGGCTGTTATCAAATGCAAAAATTCAGAGATTATTTCCATATCTCTGTCCTACAGAAGAATTTTATGTAATCTAAAAGTTTAGAAAGACATCCATGTAAGAATTGTGGGTGGGCATTATATACTTGCTTATAGAATTATGACCAAATAAGAATTAATGGGGAGAAATTCAAGAATGTAATGGTTATATGATTTGACAGTGTAGATATACCAAAACCATTTTTTAATGATGGGGGTGGGGAGTGGAAAGAGATTGGAGAAAGCATGGTTTAAAATATTTCACTGTTTTCAAAATCATGTCTGGTGGTAGTATCAGTACTCTCATTCTGAGATTGTTGTGTATGGAAGGTGGGATGTTCTAGGCTTATCATCCTCTATATGCCCTTGAGAATCAGTCCTTAAGAACTCACTATGGAAGACAGGAGATTCATACATGTTCTACAAGATGTCAAGTAAAAGAACTAGTATTGAATTTGAATTGGAAGTATCAGAATGAATTCTGTCCACTAAAGAAGCCTAGAAACAATGACCAATTCATAGCAATGCACATCTCTTACCCCATATAGCAGCCTTGAAATACCATTTCCTACTAAAAGAAATATAGGTACTTGAGAAATGATTGTTTCTAGGTCCAAGCCAGGAACATATAAGATCACTCCAGAATATCTTGTCATACTGTGGTAGGTTGAATAATGGTCCCCTAAAGACATCCAGTTTTAATCCCTGGAATCTATGAATGTTACCTTATACAACAAAAGGGACTTTGAAGATGGAATTAAAGTTTTTGAGATGGGGAGATTATCCTGGA
>JAVSCE010007172.1:0-156666 GCA_032199065.1 Smutsia gigantea
AGATGGAGGAGGACATGCAGTGCCATCTCAAAATGATGCCACGAGGCAGAACCAATACTTATATTAATAGAATTGCTGGGGCACCAATTGCATTGTCAGAGTGACACCCTTTGAAGACCAGAAATAACTGACAGCTGACACCAAGTATTGGCCCTTAAACAATGTAGATAAATGTGTTACAACACTCTCCAGTTCCACTTGCTGGCCGAGAACTGAGACACATGATATCTTGTTGCAATTAGGGAAAATAGGAATAAAATAATTTTAGAAATTCTTTTAATAGACCACCAAGCTAAAAAGAATGGTGAGAAAGATCACGGGGATTTTGTTTTTCCCGCAACAGATCAACCCTTAAAATATACATTGTCCCAAAGAATCAAATGCCATCACTAGGATATTTTAGATCATTGAAACTGATAAACAATAGCCCTTGAGATGAAGACATCACAGGTGGGCTTCACTGAAGTGTAGCATTCCAAGGGAAAACACTCATATGATGGGTGTATAGCGAACCTGCATATCTTTTAATTTTTCTTTTAGTTGAATAATTATAATTTAATTATGGCACATTTCTTTTCATTAATATTTTCATTTAAGAAATATAAATTAAATCATTTAATAAAATGAAAAACTGATTTCTAGGTGAAAACAGCACATACATTTTCAGGAGAGAGATCATCACAGCATTTTGTAGAAGTTGAAAATACCTGGATGATAAGAAATCCAAATTCCTTATTTCACAAATACAAAAGATACTCAAGAAGTTAAATAATTATTCAATTTTATCCAACTTGCTCAGGATAAATTTAACAGGATCTATTTCTGTTATACAATTTTCTATTTATATAGTAAACTACATTTTAAAATAAAGGGATCATATATAGACATATTGTGAGCAAAATTTTTCTTGATTTAAAAATAAGAAATAATATAATCATTTTGCATAATATTTAGCAGATAACTTTCCTGAAATATGAAATATATAAATTAATAAATAAAATTTATGTATTTTTATTTCTCAGTGCAGAATTTGGTATCCTACAGAGAACAGTAACATTCTACTTTCATTTAAATGTAACATTTATAATAATCAAATACGTATTTGACAATATTGACAAATTTAATAAATTCCAAAATGCAGGAAAATTACAGACTACAATATTTAAACATAATCCAATAAAAGTATAACCAAACAATAAGAAGACAGCTAGAAGTATTTTAACCACTTTAATATAAATTCAGCCTATTAACCTTTCAAGAAAAGAGAAAACAAAAAATTATTACACTTATCTAAAAGAAAATTTAGGGGAAAAAAACCCTTAAAATAAGAATATTCACAAAGCTGAGCTCAGAGAAATTGAACAGCTTTCATATACTGAGAGATGATACACCTAAACGAAGCCAAAGGGAGTGGAAAAGGGGTGACAGGGTAAGTGGCCAAGAACAAGGCTGAATACCTCGCTAAGTCAGAGTACAGATGAGGGCAGATGCCATGCAGAACAATGCAAATTACTTCCAGATTAAAGAAGAGCACACCAGGATTTTTTAAGAAATGCAGAGGATGGCTTTTCAACAGCACAACTGACAGCAGTGCAGGAAGCTCCTCCTCTGCTCCAATAATGTGGAACTGCGGGAGAGATTCAGGAAGAAAGAGACAGAGACATGGAAGGGGGTTGGCGACTTTTCACCCAAAGAAGTGGCAGTGAAGCCCAGGTTCTCTGGGGGATTGGAAAAAAACCCCACAAAACTATAATATAACTGTAGTAATTAAAACAGTGAAATCATAGTAGAGTGAATAAATAACAGCTCAATGGAGTGGAAATAAAAGTCCTACAAAGACATCTTGGTGTAGGACAGACACAGCACTAAATATTAGAAGAAGAGACTTTTCAATAACAGGCACCAAAATGTAAAAAAGCAAAATGTCAACATTTTAGAGAATAAAGTAGGACATCTTTATAATGTTAGCATAGAGAAGGTTTTATGTGAAAATAGCATGAAAGAGAGAACAGATATATTTGTCTTTATTAAAGTTAAAACATCTGTTATGATCAAGTAAACTATAAGCCAAGTGAAGGCAAGCCAAAAACTGGAAGAAGACATCACTGATAAAAGATTAGTATCCAAAATAAATAAGGCAATCCTGGAAATCAATATGAAAATTAAAAAAAAATAGAAAAATTGAGAAAGAACAGGATTAAGTAATGTGTAGGAGACATATTGAAAATAATCACTGGTCATAAAGAAGATGCTGCTTTTCACTAGCAACAAGGAAAACACTAATTATCACAACAGTGACATCCCATTTCACATCCATCTTATTAGTGAAAACGTAAAATTCTGAAAACACCAAGTAAGGAGGATAATGAGAAGCAGTGAGAACTTTCATAAACTGCTGGTGAGCATGTGGGAATATATCAGTAGGGCTAGCTTGGAAAGAAATTTGAAAACATCTAATTAGCATTCACATCCCATTGTATCCAGCAAGCCTGCACCTAGGAATACATTCTAGAGGCGTTATTTTCAAGTGTACAAGTAAACATATACAAGGCTGTTTATTGCAGCTTTGTGATAGCAAAAATTTGGCAATGCATGAAATGTTTATCAGTGGGACAATGATCACATAAACGGTAGTGATATCATAAAATGGCATGCCATACCTCTGTTACAATGGTTCCACTAGAACAATGTTTCTGAAAGTGTGGTCCCGGACAAGCAGCACCAGCATCATAGGGAAACTTGGTAAAATGCAAACTCTTGGGCCCCACTCCACATCTTCTGAATCAGAAACTGTGGCAGGGACTGAGCAACTCCAGCCAGAAAAGTGGTCTACCAAAGTTACATGCATCCAGGTGGATAAGACTCAAAGCCAAAAAAAGGCAAGAGTATAATATAATACAGTTAAAATAAATCTTAAGAACATAAATCATATATAGACAGCAAGGAATCACATTGACTTGGGGAGGGAAGAAGTGAGGTAGGAATGGAAAGGAGAGGATTTCAAATGTTCCTGTGATATATCATTTACTTGACAAAAGGATTTGAAGCAAACTCAGAAAAATACCTTGATATTTTTCAAATCTGGCCAATAAGTAGAGGGATGTCTGTTAAACTATTCTCTGAACTTTTCAGGTTGTTTTACATATTTCATGAGTACAGTGACATGGCCAACCTGTGTTTTTCTAAGATGACCATGGTGTAGAGAAAGGTAAAGAGGGGGAGAGATTAGGGGCAGGCAGACAAGCAAGGTAAGAGGCTGTTTCAATGACCCAGTTAGATGAAACAGCTTTAACCACAACCGGAGTGATGGGGGGCTCACTAGAAACTATTTCAGATGTCAAATATACAGGAGTTGATAACTTATGATATGCTGGAAGGAAAGGGGCAATCAAAGAAGGCTCCAAAATGCAGTTTGGTGAATAACCAGTGAATGGAGACTGGGAACAAAGTCTCTATTTGGAGGTGGAAAATAATATATATATAATATTTATATGTATATAATTTTTACACTTTATAACAGAAAATCTGAATCTAGAGAGGAACTGAGTGTCTTCGTTGTATATGTATGATACAGGGATACTAAACAGTGTGTAAAACAAGAAGAAAAGAGAGCTGAGGACAGAATCCTGGGAAAAATAAAGAGAAAAAGAAAAAACACAAAAAACAATGGTGTGCCTTTAAAGTAGGAGTAGAAACAAAAGAAAAACAATTTCTAGTAAGGTGGAGGGACCTGCATGATGAAATGATCATGTGTTAGAGCTGTTGTCTAGGGAGTAAGGATTGAGAAGAGAAATGGGATCCGGGAAGAGAATTTGATCATTAGAAAGTCCTTCTCCCTCTTAAAACCCTATTCTATTAGAGGTCTTGGGGAAAACGTCATATTACATCGCCTGAAAGATCAAATGCACGATCTGAATTGGGAACAGCAAATATGGACTTATCTTTTAAGATATTCTGAGGCAAAAACATAAGTAAGGGAAGTGGTAATTGATGGATTAAAGGTGAGTACATGGGGTGAAATGGAATCATGAGCCCTGGAGCAGGGCTCAGATTTGGAAAAGATGAGGGACTCCTTCCCTGCAGAGGGGACAGAGATAAGGAACAGTTAAAACACAGGGACTTCCGGGAAGATGGCAGCACGAGCAGGGCGGCAGAAATCTCCTCCCAACACTATATTTATCTACGAAAATACAGCAAATACAACTATTCCTAAAAGAGAGACCAGAATACACAGGAAAGTGCACAGTGTGCAGCTACACCCGAGAGGACTTGGCATCTCATGAGGCGGGTAAGATATGGGGCTGCGACACTGCGGGACCCCAGCATTCACCCATCCCGGCGCGCCGGCGGAAGGAGAGGATTCAGAGCTGGGAGGGAATGGAAGAGCAGCCCCGCAAAATACCCAGCCCCAGTGGTCTGCACCGGAAGCACTGACACACATCGCGCGGTGCATCGGTCATTGGAGAGCCAGAAGGTGCAGGTTTTGAGCCGGAACCGCACCGGGTACATGCAGCCAGGGCCCCAGGACAAGAGAAAAGCACACGCAGTTTGTAGCGGCCTCGGAGAGGCGGGGGGGCCCAGCGAGGGAACACCATCGCCTGGCACACGCAGCCCACCAGTCTGGGAGTCCTGTGAAACTTCAGACATCTTGGCTGGTGACTGAGAAAAGGTAGAAGACACACTAAAACTTTCTACAGAGAACAACAGCCTCCCATTCGTTCCCGCCCCGGCCAGAGCTACAAAGAGCAGCAAAGCCACGGCTATGGAATAGCAGAGCAACAACGACACCTACAGCACCCTTACAGAATCCACTCCGGTTGGGCGGGTTTTTTTTCTTTTTTTTCTTTCTCCCTTTCTTTTTTCTTTTCTTTCATTCTTCTTTTTCTCTTTTCTTTCTCTCCCTTCTTTTTTTGCTTGTTTGTTTTTTTTCTTGTTTTTTTTTTCTCTTAAGTCTTAAAGAGCCCAGCTGACATACATGGCACCTATCAGAGACCACTCCTATCAACATGAAAAGACAGAGGAATATGGTACAGATCAAGCTTACCCAGACCGAGACAACTCCTGAGAGGGAACCTGAAGGGATGGAAATGCACAATCTTCCTGAAAAAGAATTCAGAATAAATGTCATAACCATGCTGATGGATCTACAGAGAAATATGCAAGAGCTGAGGGAGGAAGTGAGGGAAGTCAGAAAGACAATGCAGAAATGAGACAAGCCATTGACGGGCTTAGCAGCAGACTGCACGAGATGCAAGAGACTTGTAATGGAATAGAAATCAGAGAACAGGAATACAGAGCAGCTGATGCAGAGAGAGATAAAAGGATCTCTAGGAATGAAAGAATATTAAGAGAACTGTGTGACCAATCCAAATGGAACAATATTCGCATTATAGGAGTACCAGAGGAAGAAGAGAGAGGAAAAGGGATAGAAAGTGTCTTTGAAGAAATAATTGCTGAAAACTTCCCCATGCTGGGGAAGGAAACAGTCTCGCAGTCCATGGAAGCCCACAGATCTCCTAACACAAGGGACCCATGGAAGACAACACCAAGACACATAATAATTAAAAAGGCAAAGATCAAAGATAAGGACAGAGTACTAAAGGCAGCTAGAGAAAGAAAAAGATCACCTTCAAAGGAAAACCCATCAGACTAACAACAGACTTCTCTACAGAAACCTTACAGGCTAGAAGAGAATGGCATGATATATTTAACGCAATGAAACAGAAGGGGATCGAACCAAGAATACTGTATCCAGAACAATTATCATTTAAATATGACGGAGGGATTAAACAATTTCCAGACAAGCAAAAGCTGAGAGAATTTGCCTCCCATAAACAACCTCTACAGGACTTCTTAAATGGACTGCTCTAGAGGAAAGCACTCCTAAGGCTAAAAAGCTGTCACCAGAGAAAATAAAATCTAGCAAAGAAAGCAGACCAACCAAATACTAACTAAAGGTGAAGAATAAAACACCTAGTATATAAAGAATGGAGGAGGAAGAATAAGAAGGGAGAGAAATAAACAAACATCAGACTGTGTTTACAATAACTTAAGAAGTAGGTTAAGTTAGATTATTAGATAGATAAGAAGCAACCCCTGAACCTTTGGTAACCAGGAATCTAAAGCCAGCAATGGCAATAAGTACATATCTATCAATAATCACCCTAAATGTAAATGGACTGAATGCACCAGTCAAAAGACACAGAGTAACAGAATGGATAAAAAAGCAAGACCCATCTATATGCTGCTTACAATAGACTCACCTCAAACCCAAAGATATACACAGACTAAAAGTGAAGGGATGGAAAAAGATATTTCATGCAAACAACAAGGAGAAAAAAGCAGGTGTTGCAGTACTTGTATCAGACAAAATAGACTTCAAAATGAAGAAAGTAACAAGAGATAAAGAAGGACATTACATAATGATAAAGGGGTCAATCCAACAAGAAGATATAACCATTATAAATATATATGCATCCAACACAGGAGGGCCGGCATATGTGAAACAAAATACTAACAGATTTAAAGGAGGAAATAGACAGCAATGCATTCATTTTAGGTGACTTTAACACACCACTCACTCCAAAGGACAGATCAACCAGACAAAAAATAAGTAAAGACACAGAGGCACTGAACAACACACTAGAACAGATGGACCTAACAGACATTTACAGAACTCTACAGCCACAAGCAACAGGATACACATTCTTCTCAAGTGCACATGGAACATTTTTCAGAATAGACCACATACTAGGCCACAAAAAGAACATCAGTAAAGTTGAAAATACTGAAATTCTACCAACCAACTTCTCAGATCATACAGCTATTAAACTAGAATTAAATTTTAGCAGAAGTCAAAAAGGCTCACAAATACATGGAGACTTAACAACATTCTCCTAATTAATCAATGGGTTAATGACCAAATCAAAACAGAAATCAAAGAGTATATGGAGACAAATGACAACAACAACACAAAGCCACAACTTCTGTGGGACGCAGCAAAGGCAGTTCTAAGACGAAAGTATATTGCAATCTAGGCCTCTCTAAAGAAAGAAGAACATTCCCAAATGAATAGTATAAAGACACAATTACTGAAATTGGAAAAAGAAGAACAAATGAGACCCAAAGTCACCAGGAGGAGGGGCATAATAAAGATCAGAGAAGAAATAAATAAAATTGAGAAGAACAAAACAATGGGAAAAATAAATGAAACCAAGAGCTGGTTCTTTGAAAAAATAAACAAAATAGATAAACCCCTAGCCAGACTCATTAAGACAAAAAGAGAATCTACACACATAAACAGAATCACAAATGAGAAAGGAAAAATCACGATGGATCCCACAGAAATACGAAGAATTATGAGAGAATATTATGAGAATCTATATGCTAACAAGCTGTAAAACCTAGAAGAAATGGACAACTTCTTAGAAAAATACAACTTTCCAAAACTGACCAAACAAGAAACAGAAAAACTAAACAGACCAATCACCAGCAACGAAATTGAAGCGGTAATCAAAAAACTACCCAAGAACAAAACCCCCGGACCAGATGGATTCACCTCTGAATTCTACCAGACATATAGAGAAGAAATAACACCCATTCTCCTTAAAGTTTTCCAAAAATAGAAGAGGAGGGAATACTTCCAAACTCATTCTATGAAACCAGCATCACTCGAATACCAAAACCGGGCAAAGACTTCACCAAAAAAGAAAACTACAGACCAATATCTCTGATGAACATGGATGCAAAAATACTCAGCAAAATATTAGCAAACCGAATTCAAAAATACATCAAGAGGCTCATACACCACGATCAAGTGGGATTCATCCCAGGGATGCAAGGATGGTACAACATTCGAAAATCCATCAACATCATCCACCACATCAACAAAAAGAAGAACAAAACCACATGATCATCTCCATAGATGCTGAAAAAGCATTTGACAAAATTCAGCATCCATTCCTGATTAAAACTCTCAACAAAATGGGTATAGACGGCAAGTACCTCAACATCATAAAGGCCATATATGACAAACCCACAGCTAACATCATACTTAAAGGTGAGAAGCTAAAAGCTATTCATCTAAGATCAGGAACAAGACCGGGATGCCCACTCTCTCCACTGTTATTCAACATAGTACTGGAGGTCCTAGCCACAGCAATCAGACAAAACAAAGACATACAAGGCATCCAGATTGGTAAAGAAGAAGTCAAATTGTCACTATTTGCAGATGACATGATACTGTACATAAAAAACCCTAAGGATTCCATTCCAAAACTACTAGAACTAATATCTGAATTCAGCAAAGTTGCAGGATACAAAATTAACACACAGAAATCTGTTGCTTTTCTATACACTAGTGATGAACTAACAGAAAGAGAAATCAGAAAAACAATTCCATTCACAATTGCATCAAAAAGAATAAAATACCTAGGAATAAACCTAACGAAGGAAGTGAAAGACCTGTACTCTGAAAACTACAAGACACTCCTAAGAGAAATTAAAGAGGACACTAACAAATGGAAATGCATCCCATGCTCTTGGCTAGGAAGAATAAATATTGTCAAAATGGCTATACTACCTAAAGCAATATACAGATTCAATGCAATCCCTATCAAACCACCAACAGCTTTCTTCAATGAACTGGAACAAATAATTCTAAAATTCATATGGAATCAAAAAAGACCCCAAATAGCCAAAGCAATCCTGAGAAGGAGGAATAAAACATGGGAAATGATGCTCCCTGACTTCAAGCTCTACTACAAAGCCACAGTAATTAAGACAATTTGGTATTGGCACAAAAACAGACCCACAGACCATTGGAATAGAATAGAAAATCCAAACATCAACCCAAACATATACAGTCAATTAATATTTGATAAGGGAGCCTTGAATATACATTGGGGAGATAACGGCCTCTTCAGCAGCTGGTGGTGGGAAAACTGGACAGCTACATGTAAGAGAATGAAACTGGACTACTGTCTAGCCCCATACACAAAGGTAAACTCAAGGTGGATCAAAGACCTGAATGTAAGTCATGAAACCATAAAACTCTTAGAAAAAATCATAGGCAAAAATCTCTTGGACATAAACATGAGCGACTTCTTCATGAACATATCTCACCAGGCAAGGGAAACAAAAGCAAAATGAACAAGTGGGACTATATCAAGCTAAAAAGCTTCTGTACAGCAAAGGACAGCATCAGTAGAACAAAAAGACACCCTACAGTATGGGAGAATATATTCATAAATGACGTATCTGATAAGAGGTTGACATCCAAAATATATAAAGAACTCACGCACCTCAACAAACAAAAAGCAAATAGTCCAATTAAGAAATGGCCAGAGGACATGAACAGACACTTCTCCAAAGAAGAAATTCAGATGGCCAACAGGCACATGAAAAGATGCTCCACATCGCTAATCATCAGAGAAATGCAGGTTAAAATCATAATGAGATACCACCTCACACCAGTGAGGATAGCCAACATCCAAAACACAAACAACAACAAATGTTGGCGAGGATGTGGAGAAAAGGGAACCCTCCTACACTGCTGGTGGGACTGCAAATTAGTTCAACCATTGTGGAAAGCAGTATGGAGGTTCCTCAAAAAATTCAAAATAGAAATACCATTTAACCCAGGAATTCCACTCCTAGAAATTTACCCTACGAATGCAGCAGCCCAGTTTGAAAAAGACATATGTACCCCTATGTTTATCACAGCACTATTTACAATAGCCAAGAAATGGAAGCAACCTAAGTGTCCATCAGTAGATGAATGGATAAAGAAGAGGTGGTACATATACACAATGGAATATTATTCAGCCATAAGAAGAAAACAAATCCTACCATTTGCAACAACATGGATGGAGCTAGAGGGTATTATGCTCAGTGAAATAAGCCAAGCCGAAAAAAGACAAGTATCAAATGATTTCACTCATATGTGAGTATAAGAACTAAAGAAAAAAACTGAAGGAACAAAACAGCAGCAGACTCACAGAACCCAAGAACGGACTTAATAGTTACCAAAGGGAAAGGGACTGGGGAGGATGGGTGGGAAGGGAGGGACAAGGGGGAAAAAGGGGCATTACGATTAGCAGATGTAATGTTAGGGGGCACGGGGAGGGCTGTACAACTCAGAGAAGACAAGTAGTGACTCTGTAGCATCTCACTACACTGATGGACAGTGACTGTAATGGCGTTGGTGGGGGGGACCTGATGAAGGGGGTAGTTTAATCACCATAATATTGCACATGTAATTGTAGATTAATGATACCAAAATAAACTTAAAAATAAATAAATAAATAAAGAAAGAAAGAAATACAGATAAGGTCGGACAAGGCAGGGATAATTTAAGAAAAGTCCAAGGAGAAAGTAAGTTCCATCCAGAATGATCTTGGAAGCCAGGTCGTGTAACAGAGTGGATCTTGAGGAGAGAAATAAGGGTGGGAGGACAGCTGCTGTAGAGAATGGAAAATAGAGTATTCCAAAAAAAATGGTCAAAAATTGCATCCAGCATTTGAGGGCATTAAGGATGAAAAAAGCATTTTGTATAACGAACTGAATGAGTATCGTTACACTTTTTAACATAGCTTGAAGTAGAACAGGAGAGAGGTGAAAAATTAGTTTCTCTTAAGATTGAAATCTGACAAGGTAAGTATTCCAATATTTGTGTTATCCAAACATACAGTGATCTGAAAGGTTTGCAAGAGACGCTTCCAAAATATACTGAATTTTCATCCATTCTGTCTTTCTTTCTAGTTCAAAACCCCATGATTGCATGCTCAAAACATTCTGATTATCAGCAGCAAGTTTCTTTTCTATTATTCTACTTCCTTTGTATCCCCTGTGTCCCATTCTCCCCAGAACCCAAAGTAACCTTTTAAAAATGCAAACCACATGGTTTCACTTCCATGCTTAAAACCATCCACTGGCTTCCTACTGTCCTGAGAATTAAATCCAGAGATTGACCCTGGGATTCAGTAAAGGAAGTTGGGAGTCCTCCCCATTAAAAAACAAACAAACAAACAAAAACCTTACAGATTAAAACTATCCAGTTCATTCCTTTTGCCAATACCATACAGAGAGCCTCAAATTCTATTCAATGATTTTGACAAATAAATATACTTGTAAAATTTAAGTAAGCATAACACTCACTAGACTAATCATTATTTCTAAGTGTGGATTAGACAAATTAATTAAACTAATAATAACACATGGCATGTACGAGATTTGTGAAAACTTTTACTGCACTTTTTTTGTTAAAGGACTTACTTTATGTATTTTAATGGCTATATAATTAATATCTATCTTTCCTAGTAGATTGTGAGCTTCAAGGGGCAGGGACCACATCTACTTCATTCGTAGGTATATCCTAGCACTGGTCTAAAATGCTGCAGATGCTCAATAAACATTGGCTGACTCACTAAACACACCAAGAGGTAGGATACCAAAGGCTTGGGGTGGGTCCCAGGCAGGATGAAGGGTCAGAGGCCAAGCTCTAGGATTAAGCAAGTGTGCAACTTTGTATAAGTCACTTTCACTTCCTAAATCTTGATATACTCATCTTCCAAATGACATTAAATGATCTGCATTCTAGGCAAGTTAAAATACTGTAGTGTCCTCTTATCATAAAATGTAACTAGCCATTATACAGCATGTAGTAAGAGTTGATTTGTTTTTCTGACGCACTGAAAGTGCTAAAGGTTTTAAACATGCAACAAATCTGCCATTCCATTTTCCAAGAGGCATTCTTCATAAAGTGTATGATGGCAACTGTGAGCCATTGATCCAAAGCCCAGAGAGCAAGTAAGTCAGAAGCACTCTGGATGAAGATCCTTACGCACTTCATACATTTTCTCTTTAAGGTCCTTTAGTCCTAAAAATGTCCACCTCAATGAGGATTCAAGATGGCGATGTGAGAGATGAGAAAAGAACTCCTCCCAAAATCACATATAATTATGAAAATATAGTTAATACAACTAATCCTAAAAGAACAACAGGAATGAAGGCTGCACCAGACTGTATACACCTGGAAAACAGAGCAGACCTTACAAAACAGGGAAAAGTACCAAAGCCTTGATCTGGAAGGACTCAAGCCCTTCCCCCAACCCAGCTCACTGGTGGAAGGAAGAGAAACTGAGCGGGGAGGGGTTGGAAACCAAGGACTGCTGAACACCCAGCCCTGGAGATCTGCTTTGGGAGCACAAACCTACATTGCATGGTGCTCTGGAGATTAGTGGGGTTGGAAAGCTAAAATAGGTGGAATAATTGGAGAGACTGAGATTCCAGCCGTTTGTGGAGGACAGGGATCCACATCCAGCTTCTCTGGGACAGAGGAAAGGTGGGTGGTCTGAGAGGCTGCCTATCAGCGAGAGGGCTGCTGAAGGGGCAGGGTTGGCACAGAGTTTGCAGGACAGCAGAGGGAAAGGTGGACAAGGTTGTCTGGGCATGCTCTGCCAGCAGGTTGGAAATTTTGAGGAGCTTCGGGCACTCCATTCCTCTGGCTGACTACTCAGCACCAAGGCCCCCCACTGTGATATGCAGCCAGCTGCGCTTTCCTCCTAGCCTGCCCATACCAGCTTGCAAATAGGCAGTCAATGAGCTGGCCTCAGGCCAGTCAGAGGGAGGCCCCGCCCATGACAGCTACAGACACAAAGCACAGAGGTTTACACCTGTGTGCTCAGCCCACTGGCTCTGACACTGGAGACAAGCACTGCAGCTGGGAAGCAGGAAACAGCTCTTTCCTCCCATCAGGCACCAGCGCCACTCCCCTGCGATCCCCAACCTCACTCAAGGGGCTGAGCACCTCCAGAGACAAGCGCTTCTAGGCACTAGAGGGCGCCACATAGAAATATGAAATGTCAAAGGAACCTGGTTCAGACCAAAATCTCACAAACCCAAGAAAAAGGGCCAAATGAAACTGAACTCACCAATCTTCCTGAAAGAGAGTTCAAAATAAAAATCATAAACATTCACATGGAGGTACAGAAAAGTATTTAAGAACTCAGGAACAAATTTAGGACAGAGATTCAATCATTAAGAAATTCCGTATATGAAATGCAACATACAATGGAGGGATTTAAAAGCAGATTAGATGTAGTGGAAGAGATGGTAAATGGAATAAAAATTAGAGAAGAGGAATACAAAGAAGCTGAGGCACAGAGAGAAAAAAGGATCTCTAAGAATGAAAGAATATTGAGAGAACTATGTGACCAATCCAAATGGAACAATATCCACATTAAAGAGGAAGAAGAGAGAGAAAAAGGGATAGAAAGTATCTTTGAGGAGGTAATTGCTGAAAACTTCCTCAATCTGGGGAAGGAGATACTCTCTCGGGCCGTGGAGGTGCACAGATCTCCCAACACAAGGGACCCAAGGAAGGCAACACCAAGACATATAATAATTAAAATGGCAAAGATCAAGGATAAGGACAGACTTTTAAAAGCAGCTAGAGAGAGAAAAAAGATCACATACAAAGGAAAACCCATCAGGCTATCATCAGATTTCTCAACAGAAACCTTACAGGCCAGAAAGAAGTGGCATGATATATTTAATGCAATGTAGCAGAGGGGCCTAGAACCAAGAATACCCTACCCAACAAGATTATCATTTAAATGTGAAGGAGGGATTAAACAATTTTCAGATAAGCAAAAGCTGAGAGAATTTACCTCCCACAACCACTTCTACAGTGCATTTTGGAGGGACTGCTATAGAGAAAAGTAATCCGAAGGCTAAATAGCTGTCACCAGGGGAAATAAAACCACAGCAAAGAAAGTAGATCAGTTAATTACTAAGCAACAGAAAAATCAAATCAACTACCCCCAAAGTCAATCAAGGAATAACAAAGAGTACAGAATACGATACCTAATATATAAGAATGGACGAGGAAGAAAGAGGAGGGAAAAAAAAGAACCTTTAGGTTGTGTTTGTAACAGCATACTAAGTGAGTTGAATTGGACTGTTAGATAGTAAGGGAATTACCCTTGAACCTTTGGTAACCACGAATCTAAAGCCTGCAATGGCAATAAATACATACCTATCGATAATCACCATAAATGTAAATGGTTCTAAATGCACCAATCAAAAGACACAGAGTCACTGAATGAATTAAAAAACAAGACACATCTATGTACTGCCTAGAAGAGACTCACTTCAAACCGAAAGACATATACAGACTAAAAGTAAAGGGATAGAAAAAGACGCTTCATGCAACTAAAAGGGAGAAAAAGCAGGAGTTGCAGTACTTGTATCAGACAAAATAGACTTCAAAACAAAGAAAGTAACAAGACACAAAGAAGGACATTATGTAATGATAAAAGGGTCAATCCAACAAGAAGATTGGATCACCTACATATGTGAAACAAATACTAACAGAATTAAAAGGGGAAAATGAATGCAATGCATTCATTCTAGGAGACTTCATTCACTCCAAAGTACAGATCAACCAGACAGAAAATAAGTAAGGAGACAGAGTACTGAACAACACATTAGAACAGATGGACCTAACAGACATCTACAGAACTCTACACCCAAAAGCAGCAGAATACACATTCTTCTCAAGTACACATGGAACATTTTGTAGAATAGATCATATACTAGGCCACAAAAAGAGCCTCAGTAAATTAAAAAAGATTGAAATTGTACCAACCAGTTTCTCAGATCACAAAGGTATGAAACAAGAAATAAATTACGCAAAGAAAATGAAAAATCCCATGAACATATGGAGGCTTCAGAACATGCTCCTAAATAACCAATGGATCAATGACCAAATAAAAACAGAGATTAAGCAATATATGGACACAAATGACAACAACAATTCAACACCGCAAAATCTGTGGGATGCAGCAAAGGCTGTGCTAAGAGGAAAACATACTGTAATACAGGCCTACTTCAGGAAAGAAGAACAATCCCATATGAGCAGTCTAAACTCACAATTAACAAAACTAGAAAAAGAAGAACAAATGAGGCCCAAAGTCGGTAGAAGGAGGGACATAATAAAGATTAGAGCAGAAATAAATAAAATTGAGAAGAATAAAACAATAGAAAGAATCAATGAAAGCAAGAGCTGGTTCTTTGAGAAAATAGACAAAATAGATAAACCCCTAGCCAGACTTATCTAGAACAAAAGAGAGTCTACTCACATAAACAAAATCAGAAATGAGAAAGGAAAAATCACTACAGATACCACAGAAATACAAAGAATTATTAGTGAATGCTATGAAAAATTATATGCTAACAAACTGGATAGCCTAGAAGAAATGGACAACTTTCTAGAAAAATACAACCATCCAAGCTGACCCAGAAAGAAACAGAAAATCTGAACAGACCAATTACCAGCAATGAAATTGAACTGGCAATCAAAAACCTACCTAAGAACAAATTCCTGAACCAGATGGCTTCACTGTGGAATTTTATCAAACATTTAGTGAAGACCTAATAACCATCCTCCTTAAAGTTTTCCAAAGAGTAGAAGAAGAGGGAATACTTCCAAACTCATTCTATGAGGCCAGCATCACTCTAATACCAAAACCAGGCAAAGACACCACAAAAAAAGAAAATTGCAGACCAATATCCCTGATGAACATAGATGCAAAAATACTCAACACAATATTAGCAAACTGAATTAAAAAACACATAAAAAAGATCATCCATCAAGATCAAGTAGGATTCATTCCAAGGATGCAAGGGTGGTACAACATTCGAAAATCCATCAACATCATCCACCACATCAACAAAAAGAAGGACAAAAACCACATGATCATCTCCATAGATGCTGAAAAAGCATTTGACAAAATTCAACATCCATTCATGATAAAAACTCTCAACAAAATGGGTATAAAGGGCAAATACCTCAACATAATAAAGGCCATATATGACAAACCCACAGCCAACATTATAATTAGCAGTGAGAAGCTGAAAGCTTTTCCTTTAAGATCGGTAACAAGATAAGGATGTCCACTCTCCCCACTTTTATTCAATATAGTATTGGAGGTCCTAGCCATGGCAATCAGACAACACAAAGAAATAAAAGGCATCCAGATTGGCAAGAAAGAAGTTAAACTGTCCCTGTTTGCAGATGACATGATATTGTACCTAAAAAACCCTATAGAATCCACTCCAAAACTACTAGATCTAATATCTGAATTCAGCTTAGTTGTGGGATACAAAATTAATACACAGAAGTCTCTGGCATTCCTATACATTAACAATGAACTAGCAGAGAAATCAGGAAAGCAATTCCATTCACAGTTACATCAAAAAGAATAAAATACCTAGGAATAAACCTAACCAAGGAAGTGGAAGCCTATACTCTGAAAACTACAAGACACTCATGAGAGAAATTATAGAAGATACAAATAAATGGAAACACATCCCATGCTCATAGATAGGAAGAATTAATACTGTCAAAATGGCCATCCTGCCTAAAGCAATCTACAGATTCAATGCAATCCCTATCAAAATATCAACAGCATTCTTCAATGAACTAGAGCAAATAGTTCTAAAATTCATATGGAACCACAAAAGACCCCGAATAGCCAAAGCAATCCTGAGAAGGAAGAATAAAGCAGGGGGGATTATGCTCCCCAACTTCAAGCTCTACTACAAAGCCACAGTAATCAAGACAATTTGGTATTGGCACAAGAACAGACTCATAGACCAATGGAACAGACTAGAGAGCTCAATGATAAGTAATTATACTGTAAATGAATTCCTCCAATGCTTTTTAAATCATTGTTATGCACCATAATAAATATATATGTTATTTATAAAAATAAATAACAGTTTTAATATTGTGGTCCTTCTATTTTTTTAATGGGTGCTTGTATAAACATATACATTAAACTTCCTGCAAATACACAGTTAACTTGTATTTACTTCGAATTTTAAAATGGTTTTTACCATTACCAATCTGTTCCTTTAGAACCAGAAACCAACTCTCCATTAGGGGCCCTTTGAATTTATTTTGGCATGGAGAACCCAATCTACATAAATTGGTTGAGATTTTACTGAATATTTCTTACAGACAATCCAGTACCTATGGCCAAATTTGTTTATATTATTTTGCCATTTTTCCTGAACAGTTAAAGGATCAACAAAAAGAGAATTTTATAAAATGTCTACATGTTGAATTTAGTTGATCTTAAAAATAAGCTTACTTTAGAATATTTTCTCAGTTGTATCATGCATAATTCATAGGTATTTTCCTTGAAACATTTTTATATACATAACCATATATCTCAAATCATTATCAAATAGTAAAATATGATCCCATGATGGAATAGTTACTGAGAGATCAAATGTCTTATATCACAAAGGATGTACCTTTGCTATCCCTGGGAAATATTTTATACAGACTATGCTATATTTAAAAAGTCATTAGCTCTTTTATTATGCAGCTCTATTTATTTATTTTTATTAAAAGTGGTATAATTCACTAGATTACTTAGAATTCAAAAGGCACTTCCTTCCTCCGGCTAGTATAACCTGTGTGGGCTATCCCTCCAAGTAAATCAAACAACTCTAACACACAAGAGAAAATAGGCAGCTACTGTTTGGTATGTCATTATTTTATGCTCAAGACCTCATTTCACATGCAAACAAACCTCTGTAACAGTACTGCAAGGACATAATGGGCATCATGAAGGGACGCGAGATTTAGTCAGCCCAAAAAGACCAATTTCTTCAATGAAAAATGTTCTGACAGAAAGTATTTTTCTCTCATGTAACATTAAAGCTTAGAATCTGCCAAAACAACTCAGAAGCAAACACTCCCGCATCATATGTTCAATAGATAGACGTTTTTAATTACTCAGTCCAAAAAAGAGTGGTCCAAGCAGTTAGATACATTTAAGCATTCTTTTTCTAATTGTAATTAAAATTATTTTGGTTCAGTTAAAATTGGAACATGCCTATGAATGGATTCATGCCAAAGAACCTCTTTAGAATTTGAAATTTATTTTCCATATGAGGATGGCTGATGTTATCTCACAAGAGTTGGGGCACTTACTCCTAGGCAAGTCTAGTATCTGTCAAACCTCTGTATTTTCTTGAAAGTAGGCACTTGTCCAAACCAGCTGCTCCTCAGGCAAACTGCCCTGAGGAAACAGTGCAGCCACTCCATGGGGAGGCCAGTGAAGAGAGGACTCCCACTGCCTATTTATGACCAAAAAACTGCCTGTGCCTCCTTGTCAGTGCTAAGTTCTTTCTCACCTCCTTAAAGAATAGTCAGACTGAATAATGAAATTTCCCATCATTTGGGAGGAAGAGTAGTTTCATAAATGGAATTTTAATGTAACTACCATTTATAAAGATCAATAGCTATACAATTTTCACTAATCTTTCATGATTGCCTTTGAAGTTTTCATGTAGAAAGAAACAGTAATTTCACACTTCAATTATATTCTCTTCTACATATTTTCTTCTCGTTCGCCTTATTTGTTACTACTCTTTGTTTTCCATTCAGGCCTGGGAGCGACCGTCTTTTGTATTACTTACTAATTGTGTTTCCAGTGCTTACTGAGATACTTTAGCACACATTCAAATGGCAGCATGAAGTGCAATTGTGCTACTTACACATTCTACATATGCATGTACCATCTTCCCTTAAAGTGGTTTATTTTTCCTGCTAGAAAAATTGTGATGCTAGGATTGCAGACATGTAAACCGACAACATGTTTGGCACTGAAAACATCTACAGATGTGTGGGTAAAACTGCAGTATTTCCACACTCTCTCCGCTGGCTTTAGTACATCTCCATATCAACAGGCGTTTCTAAGGGGTTGAGAGTAGTTTACCTCCATATCAGTGGGTAATTATCTGGGCAACCAAGGGCTTATCTAAAACTGAGAGTCTGTGGGGAGGATTTTTCACTTGCTTCTGCTGTGACTGTAGAGAGACAGATGCCGGACGGCTTTTTTGTAAGCAATAAAAGGGGGTTTAAACTTTATTTCTCCCTTTGACTGATTTCGGTTTCAGCTAGGTATTTTGCCCCAGGATTTCTTCTCCCTGGAGTTACAAGATGCACTCGATTTCCCTTTCTCACAGTTTTCAAGCAATTTAGACATTACAGACCTTATATATACATATTCTGCAAATATTGGTAATTATGAGTGAATAGGAAATCAGACTCTAAGCCATTGTTTAGGTACTTCATATCATTTGTGGACTTACATATCTATATAACTAAAGAAATCAGCAGACAAAGCCCAAAATCTGGGATGTATAAAGGGACTGTTAGTCATGCCAGACTGCTCTAGAGACCACCAGCCTACCCCTCTGGCCCTGGGAGTAAGCCCCCAAACTGGCCCTTCCAAACCTGAGGCCAATTAGCCTTCAGTAGCATCTCAACCAAAGCTTGGCATGGAAAAATGACACAAGTCTATCGAGTATTGTCTTTTGAAAACTGCATTTCACAGAAGGAGATGTAATTTCTAATAATTTCAAAGTAATGGAGATTCCACAGAACATGATGTCTCAATGAAAATAAGCCTCAGCTAATGCATTGTACATTTGAAGGGGGACTTATTAGGGGGCTGCCTTGTATTTATGCTGTGTTAGAGAAATAGCACAGAAAGGCTGAAGGGAAGGTGCTCACTGCATGTCAATATGCTAAACATCACAGGAAGTGTGCAAACGGATTAGGACTCTGAGGTGAATCTATCTAGCACAGCAATATGTAACAAATTAAGGTGGAAGAATGAAAATGTCACTATCATCACTTTCCTTATAGTTTCCCTTACTAAAAATGGCTTACGCCATTTCTTATTACAGCCCACATTTTCCAAGATGAGAATATTGTTAATACAGTTGGAGGAGGAATGGAAAATAAGCATAAGCCTAAGAATTGAGTTGCACAAAGTGTACTTTTACTTAAAAAAAAGTGGGAAACGTTTTAGTTTGACGATTTCTTGGTGCTTCTGATACATTTCTGAGTGCATATTCTAGAAATAATTAATATTAGTCTCCATTACCAGAATTCAATTCACACTTCCAGCTAACTCAATAACTGAAATGACAACAGAAGAGAATTTCCCTTGTAATACTCAGCCTCTCAAGCTTGTTTAAGCAGCAGAGCACCTGTGAGTCACAGCACTCTCTGCGGCTATTGTTATACCTACTCTCATGAGAGGTATTGATTTTGCTAAGTTTAAATGGTAACAATATTATTACAAAGCTCACAATTACAAGATGCACATCCAGAAAAGCAGTAAGCAATCCATCTAAGAACAAATGGCGGCTTCTCTTCAATATTTGTTCGTATTTGTTCATTCCCAGGTAGTTTTTGTTAACATTCAAAGGTAGGTTGAAAAACAATTACAGGATAAAAACTTTCAGTTTAGAATACACTGTCCATTTATTTATTGTTCCTGAAAATTGGGGAAACATTGTAATTATTTCAGTTCCGGTGGTAAAAGATCAGTCCAGCTCACTGTTCAAACCACTGATAAGGTACCATCTTTCCCCATGATACATATACTTATAGTCTGATGGGAGTGGTAGAAACACTAAATTTATACAATGTTTCTTAGTCCTGGCCACAGTGGCACTGTGAGACTGAAAGGAAGGGTGGAAACGTGATTCTCAGCAGAGGAAGAAGCAGGTCCAAGGCAGGAAGCATTAAAGGATGTAGGGTGGGAAGGGAGATAACTATTTTTATTACTAGACTTAAAGTTCAAGGCTGGGCGTGATGAGAAACTGGACTTAAAGAGGATGTAGATGACAGGGCACTAATTATGAAATGAGAAAGTGGACAAATGCTTGTGATTTTAGGCACTGGGTGGTGAGACTGTTCTTATTCTTTGAAATTTAACCTAAAAATTAAAATGCCAGAAAAGAGAACAATCACATTTATAATCCTTCAAACCAATTTTAAATGAATTTTTAAGTGGACAAAACAAAATATAAGAGTAAGTGAGGTACTACAACATTCATACAGAACTGAAGAGCAGAAAGAAGTCAATTTGTCCTGATGGGCCAGGGTGAGGTGGGAGGGGTGTTGAGAAAGCTCTCAAGGGTCCTTAGAGGTATATTTTAATTCCTAGCTACAATGGTCCCCAAATGCTGTGCATGTTGAAATCTTGAGGGGAGCTTTAAAAATCCTGATAGCCAGGCTGTAGCCAAAATTAATTAAATCAGAATCTCTTGGAGGTAAAACCCAGGTATTTATATATATAAGTATATGTATTTTTTAATTCCCCAAACAATTTCAATGTGTAGCAGAGTCTGAGGACCAGAGAAGTAGATCATTGATTTCTTGATAAAATAATCTCATACTAATTTTAACTCTAGAAAGCCTAGCATAGCAGCACAATGCCCACTGTAGGTTCTTTATATGGATTTGGTAGTTGAATAAATAAATGAATAAAGGAACAATTTACTAAACTAAGAAGGATATGCTGCAGTGTTTTATGTTATCTGAGAAATCATTTTTATCTTGAGATATTATATTAACCAATAATCTTTTAGGCTTTAAAATTAGAAGCTATATTTATGAATAGATATATACGTATATCAAGGAAAAGATTCACGATAGCTAAATCTTACCTGACCCCTATGTTGTCATTTTAAGCAAGGCTGCTCATTTATTTAGCTAGATGTATCAGTGCATACCAGTAGTAAATGCAATCAAATGGGTTTATGTACAGTTGTGTAAACTGGTGGTTGGTTGATTTTAAAACATGTTTTCATATGCCAAGAGCCTCTAATGCAGTCTCAGTGAAACAAACTATTCATTACTTTGAGAAGACGAATGAACATACTTACAGAACTACTTACTACTCACATGGTGAGCTAATCAGTCAACAGTCTTACTATATAAAATTTACTAGAATTTTCACTAGCAAAATATAGACAGTAAAAATTTAATAGTAGCATGCTCACTTATGTTTGTGTTTATTTTATATTATATATAATTATATATACATAATTACACACATATATATGCATGTGCACACATATATAGGCATGTCTGTTCCTCATTGAAGATTGCTTAGAGTTATTTCACAGGAGCTTAACAAATTTAAATAATAAATAATCTAATAGTTCTCTCTTCCATAGAAATTATTGCACTTAGCAAGGGTTTTGTTCTAACTTGAAACTCACCAGTAGATAGGTTTAGTACATAAGAAAGCACAGTGCCATAATTTCAATAATTCATAACAGTTCATCACAAAGAGCAAACAATTACTAAGTTATGTCTGCCATTTCTACCTTAAATTATAATACATATGTAGTAGTTCCTTAACATACTGTTATTACTACTCATGCTAATTAATGTTTTAAATTCTGCCTTCAAAACATGGACTTATAGCTACCACACATTTAAAAACTAGTGGGAATGAGAGAGGCACAGTATTTGCAAAGTAGCTCCTTCCCAGTACAGAATAACCTGAACTGGCAAGAGACATGCGACATGTGTGCCTGTGTTGGACATGGGTGAATTGGGCTTGGTGGTGTGAGGCCACCTTCCAAATCACCAGGGTAGCTGGAGCATATGACCTAGACCTCTTGGTTCCTGACTTTGAAAAATTAACTAAACTTTTCATCACTTTAGGCCAGTTGCTACCATCCGTCTATGTGAGGGGCTCTTCTACCTGATTATTTATGGTTTTGTGTAGCCAGAATGTGTCCTTCAGCTCTTCTTAAACCAGCTGTTGTGAAAGAGGCCCTCCTCCCCCCTTTCCTGAGTACATCCCTCTGAGATACGCCTGCCTGGCCTCCTCTTGCCAGTGCTTCGATGAAGTGATAACATGTCTATCTACACATCTCCAGACCAGACTGGCAGAAGACTGACTTTTATCTGAGGTGACAGAATTATAAACAGAATCACATAATACAAGCCTATTATATTCTATTGCCCAGTGAATAAATGGCATTTCTTTTTAATATATCCATTGCTTAATCCATGACTACATGGGCTCAAGAAATAAACTTGTTTTCCTTGTGTAAGAAGAAGAGTTCCTATGTTTTACATTGTTTTTTGCTGTCATCTGATATCTGAGGGAAATCTTCCTTTATCAAGTGTATTACAGGTATAAGAATCAACAAAATTAAAGATATCAAAGATATCTTTAAAGATATCAAAGCACATTCATTCATGTTAAAAAATATGGCTGAGTGCAGAAGAACACATTTTTGGAGCTACAAATCTATTAAAGGAAGCCATTGATCATTTACCTTCCCAAGAAGAATTCAGACTTTCTAACAGATCTGTACCATGGTACACTTTACTGACAATTTTTTGGTTAAAAAAATGTAAATTTGATGTTTTTAGTATAAGCAAAAACCAACTGCCCTTAAAATTAACAACAGTTATAAAAACTGTAAGTATCATATCAGTGCCAATCACCTCCAAAGTAGTTAAATATAATGGTGAACTTCAGAAAAGCCAGGTTCACTTGACCTAATTTAGCACTGAGGTCCATTTAAGGAAACATCTCTCTTTTGTATTTGTTTGTATCATGTCAGAGCGCCCCCCGCCCTCCTCCCTGTCCACAGTCCTTGGGATTCCCTGCCATGTGCAAGTCCTCTTGGTCACTTGCAATCATCTGACCTGTGAAAATGTCTTCTCTATATACAGCCAGCTTCCCAGTAACTACTTTTTCCATCTCTTGGCAATTTTTACTATAAGCTAAGCATTTAAAAACTCTGTTCAAACACCAAGAAGGGATAGAGTATATTGTCTTGCTGCTGTGTTCCTTGATTAAATTCAGTGCATTTTTTTCCTTGGGCACAAATTTGTTCTTTACTGCACTATTTCTAGTAAATTACTCAATTTTGTCATTCAGATTTGTAAATGGGAAGAAAATGCCTAAGGCTTTTAGAAAAAAAGGAAGATTAAGAGTGTCAGAATTATTCTGATCCAATGACTTCAGCTAAGCAAATCTTTTAAAAACAGCTCAAATACTATGAGCATTTTACAAATGAGCTTTAAACAACCTTAATCTGAATTGCTCTTAACTTCTGAATACCTAGCAAACTACTGTTTGAAGCTTGCATATAAACATTCATGCCAGACTAATACAGAAAAATCTAGGGCAAATCCATGATTAATACTTTTTCCAGTTTGCAATATCCAGCTCTGTTTTAAAAAAAGGTTTAATGAATGTTGCTAGAACAATTTAAATATGAAGTTGATTTCATTTTTGTATCATCACTGTCACTTCCATCAGAATTGTCAATATCACTTATATTTTCTATTCATTACTTCCATTTCTATCTATACTCATTTCACAACAGAAAAATACATTATTAAACTCATCACATTTTCCAAAACTACAAGTAAGCATATGAAAATTCTCTCTTCTTTGCAAAGAATTACCAACAGGAAAGGGCAAACTAGCTAGCAAAGCAAAGGATGGATGGTTCAAATCTAGCCTAGTAAGTAACAACTACGATTAAATTTAATTGTCTATAAACTAAAGATCTGCAAACTAAAGGGTACTTTTCTTCCTTTGGATAACCTTAAATATTTCATCACGGCTCATTCAAACTACTGTGAAAATTTAAAGGCATATTCTTCTTGATTATACCCATTGTCTTTAGAAGGAAAATTAGTAGGACTTAAATGTATTATAACCACTTCTCAGATCCTATAAAGTTAAAAGACAGGTTCTTGAAAAAAAAGTTACCTCTACCCTACACACATTCATACAGCTCCATATAGTGATTACACATATTTACATTATAGGTATATTGTATATTTATCATATATATTTATCTATGTGTCAATCAAAAACTTTCAGTTTAAGGAATATAGTTGAAGTATAAAATATAATATAGTTATATGTAAATTAAAAAACAGTTAATTAAAGACTAGGAAAATTTATGCAAGTAGATTATAAATGTTAGAGGCAGGTATGCATAATAGAATTTTAACTTAACATCTCATTTTGACTCAATGTTCCTTTTTTCATATCACAGGAGATTTAGTGAAATGGAGTCTAAAATTGTAAATTTATAAGGAATAGTTAGTGGGATTACTTATAAAGATGTTTAGCTTTTCTATTGAAATCCCAAGTTAATGCTTATTGTCCTGAAGCTGACAGTTTAATTTGAGTAAGAATTATTTAGTGCTAGAATATATTAATGCATTTCAGAATAAATTATAATTTTATTTTGATGAGATTAGTCAACAATAAACAAAGCAATGGCTATTAGACTATACTATCATAAAGAAGCAGACTTTAAAGAATATTTAGTTTTTGTTTTTCTTGCTAAATTGCTTTCTAGTTAAGCAAGTGAGATGCACGTAAAGCCACTTGATCCATTTAGTTCACTCCCTGGGATGTCGGAGGTTGAAATTCAATAACTGAGGGAGGTGGATAGCTCACCCCAAGAGCCAGTAAGTGAATCATGCCAAACATTTTCATTAGGTTTTCCTCCCATGTTCTGAAAATTTTTCAAACAACTAAACAGAAATATGGCACCTGTTATGTCCTAAGGAGCCCTTTCATAATACAGTCAACCAGAACATTTGATCAGCAAAATATTGTCAGTGTTCAATTAATCCAACATTTTAGTTGGGTCATGCAGCCTTGAAAACATATATGATTTGCCCTTTGGACGTGACCTCTCTCACAAACAAACCCAATTTCTCTCCCTCCTCAAAGTTTCCTTCCTTTTCCATTTTCTGATTAGTCAGTCACCAAAGTCCCACTTGGACTCATTGCCCATGCTTTAGTCAGATACAACAGCCACATCTCAGAAGCTACCGAACCCTATGGCTCAACTGTTCCTTCCTCTCCATTTCTGTGGTCAACTACTAAATTGAGTGTTTTGAAAGAAGCCAGGGGCCAATCTGAAGTTGGCCAAATGAGGGATGACTCCTGGTGGTGAAAGTGCAGGTAAGGCAGTGGGAAGTCACAGGACCATGGGAGCGAGGGGACCCCAGGAGCACGAGGCAAGTCAGTGGCTCCCTGAGGCTTGTTGGGTGTGAGGAGCTGAAGGTCTCAGTGGAAGCTATGGGCAAGTAGACCTAGTGTGAAAGAAGCTGAGATAGGAAAAATCCATTTGATATTGCAATAGATTTGTTTACAGGGGGTCAAAAGAATTGTGAGGTTAAAAACTAAGAAAATGAAAGGGCAGGGAAAAGACAGCATCAGTGTGGAATGGGTGCTCACAGTTATATTTCAAAGCAAATTCCAGAACATTGGCCTGTTGATAGATGTGCTCACCTCCTGTGCCTCAGGTATGCCTCAGTTGAAAGATGAGGATGCTAACAGTACCCACAGCCTTCCTACAGTTCTTTTGAGAATTAAATGAAAAACCAATATGCATGCAAAGCACTAAAGGCACACAGGCAATGAATCGCAAAATCTTTCAACTCTGAAGTTTGATTCTTTTCCTAGTAGTTTAATCGCAACCCTGGATATTTCTAACCTACATATTTTATGCTCTAAAATGTCTAAGGCACAATGTTTCTGTATGACTGTGTCCAATAAATATTCAAGAAGTATCTGGGATTTTACTTTTAATAAATATCTCTGTGTGTAGGAGAGAGGGGGGAATCATTTATTTATTTCTTGACCTTAGAATTTCTTCAGACTGTTGATAACACAGAGTGGTAGTATTTTTGGGAGACCAAATTGTTCAAGGGTTAACCGTGACCTGTCCTGATGAGAACAGTTTGTGAATTCTATAAAATATAATGCTTAGACCTTGGTTTAGAGAAGTGCAATTTACTTTATGGCATATTCATCAATAATTCCCTTCTCTTGAGCTACTTTCACTTTTATGTGAATTCTTTTCGGTCAGCAACAACTGATGCATTGTCTTAGCTGCACACAATTCATATACAAAGCATCTGGACCGTGGAAGTGGGGTGACTTACAGGGCTGGCTTGGCAAGGCTAACTGGTGGGAGGTGAGTTCACCATCTGAAACAATAATCCCCTTTTAATATTACATTAAAAACTTCTTTCCAAATTTTCATAGAAACAATTCTCTAAGTGAAAAATATAATCAATTTATGAAGGTTTTACGTCCTCTTAAAAATTCTCATGTTCCAAACCAGATCAAGGTTATATAAGGCTGAAGTGAAGATTATGTGTGATGCACACTGGCCCCTGCCTTTTCAATCTGAAATACCACTTGTTCTTCAAAATGGAGGTAGAACAGAGGTTAAAATGAAAATAACTGATGTTTTCTCAAGGAATTTCAGAAACAAATATGCTCTACTACTCTGAGGATGAGAGGATGAGCAAAAGGAGACATAAAATGTCAACTACTTAGAGCAGCTCTGCCACTGACCAGCTGGAAGCCACTGAAGGGTCCTACCACCATTCTGATGCTCAGTTTTACTGGTTTGTCCCTCTTAAAAACAGGCATAGTCACATGCCTTGGCTCTCTGACTTCATCTCCAAGCACCGTGCCTTCGGCTGCCTCCTTGCCAGTTGCCTGCTGTCTCTGCTCCTCAGCATCCCTGCACTCCCCCAGCCCCTACGCTCAGGCTCCTGGCTGAAGGGCTCTGCACTGGCTCTTCCACCTTCTGGAAATGCTTGGCCCACTCCCTCCAAAAGGCCAGCTTTATTCAGTCATCTCCTGCTCAGTGAGGCCTCTCCTTACCTGAAATCACAAATCCACACCATCCCCTTCACTCCCTCCCAAGTTTCCAGTCTCCTTGTTTTGCTTTATATTTCTCCTTAGCATTTATTTCCAGTACACAATATAGTTAACTTATTTTTTCTGCTCATTTTCTTCCTTTCTCAGTGGAATGTAAACTCCATGATTCAGAGAGTTTGGTCAATTTTGTTCACATCTGTATTTTTCCAGGAGTTAGAATAATGTCTGCAATGAGTAGTTGCTTAAAAAATATCTGTGGAATAATGGATGAATGAATATTCCCCACAAAGTTATTGTGATGATCAAATGCCATATAGAATTTACCAAATTGCAAAACATATGATTCACTATTTTTAATTCATTTTAACATTCCATTAAAACAAAACGTAGCTTACAATTAAACTGTGAGGTCAAAATTTTTTTTTTTTTGGGAAAACGAAGGCTTAAACATACACCAAAAATATAAATACCCCAGGTTTGTGGATTGAACCAGAGCTGTATCCTCAGGTCTGAAGCAGTAAAAGTCTGACCTATAGCCTGGTAAAGGACAGCCAGATGAAAAACAAAAATAGGCTGTATAAGAGAATAGCCAGTCTAGAGACAGAGAGGAGGGAATAAGGGAAAAGAAAGCTTTGGAGAATAAAGTACCACTCAGCCAACACACTTACAGAAGATTAGATTTTCAGATGCTGTTGACTTAAGCAATAAAAAGTACATCAAAGTGCCCCCTGTTGATGAATGGCACATAACTAATAATTCTTGGGTTAGCCCTTTCAGGCACATTGAGAGATTGGCCATCCCCTAAGTATGACACGATAGAATGAAACAGTGTGTAAACCATCAACTCCTGGGGGGAATAACCTGGTTTTTGGCATGAGCTTTTCCCAGAGAGAAAACAACGAAACAGAAATGCAAAACCCAAAACCCAAATAAACAAAATTCACTCTCTACAACCAAGTTCACATTTACATATACTGGAGGCATGCCTCCCTGTTTAGCTCAAAGTAGGAGGAGCAAGTGACATACATGTACATAGGATGACTGGTTTCTCCCTGGAACTTCAGATTTAATTCAAAGAGCATAGTTTCTAGCAATGCTGAGCACTATTTCTGAAGTGAAAATGTGACAGAATGTAGCTGAGCATTGGACAACTCAGAGAAAGACTGTCATGCAGGATGCATGGTTACAGTAAGCATATAATGGAGCTAGCTGTACAGTCTAAATCTGTATAGAACTCAGTCCTGGAAAGTATGCAAAATCACTTTCACAAACAGGAAAATCCAAAATAAGTAGACTAGGTGATTTCTTTTCACAAAATAATTACAAAAGTTGAGTCAAAATTACCTGAAATTTTCCAGTGAAAATTACTTCACTGGAAATATAAAAATATGCTTCTTTGGTAAATAAAATTAAAAAGATTTATTAAGGTAAAACTATCAGTATATAGTTCTAGTTCCTTTCATTAAAACCAGTTCTAAGATGAACAAGTCACTTACATTTTTAACAAAGCTATGAAAACAGGTAAAATAAGTCTCCTGATTGTGATCAGTTAAAATTGATCGATTCAAACAAAAAACTCATTTGCAATGACCTCATAAAGACTTACTTTAACAGACCATCGAGCAGTTTACATATGTAGATAAAGTCTGTATTTGTCTGAATTTTTAAAGGGGGAAGGAATAATAGGAGAATGCAGCATAACCCTCATGGACACTTCCTGCTTGTCAAACACACACACATTCACTCATCTAAATCTCACAGCCACCTGGTAAGTAGAATTAGGACATTTCAGGAAAGTTAAGTGGCCTGCCCAAGGCATGCAAATACATGACAATGGCTGATCTAGCTGGATCCACACTGGTACTCCCACCATATCTATCTCAGAGGCATGCCCCAAACAGACAGCCTGGCCATCATGATCATTGAATGAATTTAGTATGTATTCAGATAATCCAACCAGGAAGTACAAGGCAGGGCTCAGGACAACTTATAATAAAAGTAAAGATCAAGAAGGGAGAAATATAAACAATAGAGACATAATTTACAGAAAGTAGTCATCAGACCCTACTTAAGCCTAGATGTAGTCAAGTTAGTAAATTATATTCCCAGAATATTTTAACTTCTCCTTGAAAGTTAGCATTGCCTTTTCCTGTAAATTTAAAGTATTATGTAAACAATAGCAAATAACATAGGAAAGATAAAGTTTGGAGACAAAGACATTATGAATGAAATTTTAATGTGTTCACACACAGAGGAAGAATCTTAGGGAGGAAAATAACCTAGAAGAGAGAAGCACCACATATTCTGCTGTTTCAGTTATACATTTATGCTGATCCTAACTTGATGAAAATAAAATTAGTAGTTGGAATGAATGTATGGAAATACTCCTTTGCTCAGCAGTCACAATCATTTGTTACATTTAAAATAGGCTTACATGGGAAAGAACTAAAAATATAGGAATATGTACTCTAAATGCTCTCTTCTTCTCCACAGTCTCAAAATCCCACTCTGAAAAGCTGAACACTGATATTATAGTGGAAAATTATAAAGATATAAAGATGCAACAGTTCTTAATTTTCATTCATTGTATTTCTTATAATTTGTAGAATGACATGGCCCAAACACCAAGATAACAAATAGAAAATAGAGGAGAAGTTCCCTGGGAAATGGCCATGGGATGAGGTGGAGGGAGAGCTGGACTGAATCGGGAGAACCATGGCTCACTGGCTCATGACAGTAGTCAAAGTCCTACTAAAATTATACAGAATGCCATAAAGCAGGGTGGCCTCATAGAAAAGGCAAGGAATTTGGAGTCAGAAATTCCAGGTTAAAGTCTTAGATCTGCTACATATTAGCTATGTCCTTGGGTGAATATTTTAAATCTGGAGCCTAAGTTTCTTCATCTGAACTGGAACACACACTCTGGCCCATCTAGACTTAACGATTGCTGTGAGTACGTGGTGAGAACAGCACAGGAGAGGGGCTGAAGAGGTCTACCATGCTAATGCTTGTTATCAGCAGTGTTTTTAATGGAGTCTATGTTCTACATACAGTCAAAGCACAAAGATAGCTTGAAATTAAAGGAAGTAAACAGGTATGTAATAGGCAGTTGTGAGCAATTGAAAGTGGGAGGTAACAAAAGAAGACACAGAAGGACATGAAAAAAGCTTCAATGCTATTGATTTTCTGTACAACCACTCGAAATTTGCTAGAAAAAAACAAACATATACTATATTTACTTTTTTGACTGTATTGTAGAGTGTAGAGTGCTGGATACATAGCCCACAGTGTTCCCTAGGGAGAGAACACAGACCTTTTCAGTTCTGTCTATAGTGGGAAGCTGAAAGATCTTCACAAAATGCTTTGTCTCTCTGAGCACCCATTTCCTCTCTAATAAAAAGGGATCTGGAGGAGGAACAGTAAGATAATTTACTTGACAGAGTGCATGGCACAATTGCGTTTTTATTTTCTTTCTTTCCTGGCTAGGCAGTGGGGATGGACAGATGAATAAAATGTGTTTCTGTCATCTAAGAGCACCAAGTATAGTAGGACATGTGGACACTCACCAAAAACTTATAATATTCTTCACAATAGGACCCATCCAACACCCAGTTCTTGCAGTCAACCACATCTCCACTTTAGCCTACAACAATTTCCCTTGTTCACTCAAACAGGAGATGTTTCCCTGATGCATGTTTCTGTTGAAGTCTGTCACTCCAACTTCCCTCTTTCTCCAGATAACACAATGGCTGCAATCCCTCACTGCAGGAATCCAAGTATGTCTCTAGACTCTCAATAGCTGTTTTTATAGACATATAAAAATGGCAACTAGCTTTCCACAAACATCTTTACTGCGATTAGTGAAAATATGTGATCATTCTATATGCACGCACACAGCATATTCCTGTCATCTTCCAAAGCAGAAGCTACATCATGGAGACTTGAGTGCACATTCATGAGGCATATCACTTACATCTTCCCCCAGGGCCTGACAGGCTGGGGTTTGGTTTTATCTGTGCTCCATCCCCTTGCATGGTTAAGAGTCCCTTGGGTACTATGTTCTGTGTCTCAAGTTTGGTATTTGTTACTCAGCCTTTACGATTTCTGACCTAAAGCTGGCTGGATTGTGATCTCCTCGAGGACATAACCCCTTTTCCTCTGTGTCCCAGCACCTTGCCCCCAACTAAGAGGCACTGGTTCCCTACTGATGCTGAGTTAATTAACTTTATATGCATTAACAAGAGAAGTAAATTATTTGTGATAAAAGATAACATACTTTATCTTTTACACAAAAGGTCAGTGTAAATCTGGATTCAGAACACAAACTGGACTTAACAGAGATTTCTTTTCTGTATCAGAATTAAAACTCTGTGTGGTATGCTGCACACAGAACAAAGGCAACAGCTACACTTCCCACTATAGACAGAACTGAAAAGGTCTGTGTTCTCTCCCTGGGGAACACTGTGGGCTATGTATCCAGCACTCTACACATTGCCAGAAGCCAGAATTGGAAGTCATCATTCCAAGTCTCCTTTAATGAAGCAGAAAAGATACAATAATTCTTAGCAATGCCAGTTCCCAAACACTGATAATCTAAACTACATCTTTTGCCTCTAGGTGCCTATTGGCTGCACCAATGCACTTCACATTTAGAATGTTGATAAAATGTGGGAACAGCTTTCTTTCAAATTTTCATTTTAGCTTAGCCAATTCCAACTTGTGATTATTGTAAACAGCAGGATAGAATAATGGTGATGTCTTAACATGGGACACTCATGGTGTACCCACTTACAAAACTATGTTCTCTGGATGAATCAGTTTTAAAGTAAATATATTTTACAGGTCACTCATTCATTCATCCATTCATTCATTCAACACTTAAGCACTGCCTAACCACCTCTGACAGAGGAATATGATACTCTGGGAAGACAGCCAGTGAAAACAGACTGGGTTTACATCCCAGCTTTGCACTTTACAGCTGAAAGATCTTCACAAAATGCTTTGTCTCTCTGAGCACCCATTTCCTCTCTAATAAAAAGGGATCTGGAGGAGGAACAGTAAGATAATTTACTTGACAGAGTGCATGGCACAACTGCGTTTTTATTTTCTTTCTTTCCTGGCTAGGCAGTGGGGATGGACAGATGAATAAAATGTGTTTCTGTCATCTAAGAGCACCAAGTATAGTAGGACATGTGGACACTCGCCAACTAAAAATTCATACCCAAGATGACAAGTGATGAAATTCAGCACGAATTTAGTACTGCTATTAAGGAGCAGTAGCTACCGAGAGCTATCTTGACTAAAAGCCAAGGTAAACTTGGGAGGCTGGTTGCCAGAACTGACCACAATGAAGAGAGTTTCAGAGACATATTAGAGGTGATATAAATCATGTTCTCAGATGGCTCCATACCATAAAGTTCCTGATGTGGGTCATACATGCTTTGCCCAAATCTTTGAATATTTGGAATGCTCAAAACAAAACAAAGAGTTGCTTATTGAATATAAGACAAATTCCTTATCTTGATCTTTAAGATCTTATGGAATTCTCCTTAACCTCCCAGGGCACTTTAGGGTCTCCTTTCTGCATCAGCAATACAGCAGTACAACTGGATTCTTCTTGTTGTCTAGCAACACTTCATGTCTCTCCACTTCCGCCCCTTATTCTCGCCAGTGCCTCTGCCCCCATCTGCCATAAACCTCTCATGAGTCCACTGAGAAATTAGTTTCCTTTTTTCCTTCTTTGAACATCCAAAGCATGTTGTGACTTTTTTATGGCAATTCTTTTACATGTCACATCGCTTTGCAATATAGTTACTTGATTACAAGTTCTATCTTCTTCATTAGATTGCACACTCCTTGGCATCTATTTGACTGTGCGTTTTGTGCACAGTAGTTAGTCAATATACACTGACTGAAGATACTTTAAAATGCTAGAATAGAGAGTAATTAAATCAACCAAAGTAAACTTAATCCACTTTATCGAACCTAGACATATAGTAAATGTACATTGTCTCCAGTCTCAGACAACTGGCAAGTCACTTTCGGGTTGACTGCTAAAACAGAGCCTCGCAGGGACTTCCCATGGAACCTGCATCTGAGAGGTGAGTGAATGTCCTGTATCGTTCTTTCTCCACATCCCAGCAGAAAGGCAGAGCTGCTTCTGCCTGTTACCAGGTGAGGCCCAATATCTAGACTCTGCCTTGACCTGCAGGCTTAATTTCCCATGGCCTCCTCCAAGCCTTCTGCTGAGGAATGAGTGGGGATGCATCTGTACTTAAGGACACTACTTGTCTAGTTACTGTCCCCCCTTCCCCAGTTCTAATCCCTGCGGATATGAGGAGAATCCTAACAACAGGTGGGTGGTAAAGAGAAGTCCAGCATTTCCATGGTCTTTATAACAGAGGTTCCCTCACATCTGTGCTCATCAGAGCCAGCCATTCCCCAGGTCACCACCCGTTCAGCCTTTCTACATCCTAGAGCAAGAACTGGCTACTAATCCCAATGGGCTGGGACATTCCCTCAGAGCCCAGTCTCCCTATCTCCCCTGGGATCTGCTTTCATACAGAGTTCTTACTTAGTGTTTCAGCTCACTTTTCTCTTTTGATTGTTAAGCTTCTAGTCTGTATCACTATATTTAATAATTTGATCAATGCCCTTCTCCATGTTTATGTGTATACACACACACACACACAATGACCTTGTGCAAGATAATTTATCTCTCTGACTACTCATTTCCTGTATAGGTAGATAGTGGATAGATATACATATATATTCTAATCAAATAACTCTGCTTTGTATGTGTCATACACAACAATCCATGAACTCATGAGTAATATTTCTCTGGCACTCCAGAAGCCAGGGTAAAATCTGGTATAGGACCAGAGTGTGCTAGTCAGATGTCCTGAAAACAGCTCCCTAAACTTATCTTGGCCACAACAACTAAGTGCCTTCCCCATATAGACCTACAACAAGACACACCAATGATGATTACAATATCCAATATTTCATGAAGAGGGCAGAAGGAATATTTCCAAAGTGTTCTGTTTATAACTTGAAGCCAAACCAAAAAGAGCTGTGATTCTTCTGTACAATGATATAAAGGTCTCAGGTTATTTCTAGATATGCTACTTTACTGAAGGACTGTCATAAACCACTTACAAAATCTGTACTATAATTCACTTGCAATATCTCCACTACCATATGTTGAAAATCTGAGTATTTAGATGCCTAAAATGGGAAGACAGAAAGCACTATATTCCATTATAAATAGCCAAAAGAATGTCCCTTCATTGTGTCTAAGGAAGTATTCTGCACAGTCCGTGTAACCTCTTACCTCCCAATCTTTCCAGTTTTTCTGGGGTACCTGGTGTCATTTTAGCTCTGTGTTCTGTACTATGGTAACAGGATTTTTTTTTTTTTTTACAAAAACAATAGTTGGAACTTAGTATAAAACAGGAAGTGTATCACTGTATCTCCTTCAAGTGCCCCTCCTTCCCTGCCAGTATACAGGGATCCCATCAACTATGCTACTGCTTCATGCATCTCCCTACTTACTCATCCTGGTGTGGCAATGCTGCAATGCTCACAAGCTCCTTTATGTCTAGACCCTGTTGTCAGGGATGGTGAAGCTCTCTGTGCTTAAGCAGAAAAACTCAAGGCCAGCTTTAAGCTTTGGCTGGTCCATGACAATCAGAAGCAAGCTTGGAATTGCTTTTTATAGGAGTCTCTGTGATCTTTAATCATATTCTCAGACCTGCCATGATTTAGAGACTTTCAAGGTGATGCAAAATTAATTGAAATAGGATGTTTCTAGAATTTCAACTTTGATACATAAGAAAACACTCTTCTGATGAAAGATGTTAATTAATTCTAAGAAAAGTCACAACATTACTTAAACTAATGCCAGAATTATTTCCCGGTAGTGGATGACACTAGATATGCCCCATCATTCAACTTAAAAGATTTATTCATTGTGGAATGTCTGGGTGTTCCTTTTAAAGAAATGTAAGATTTATGATAAAATGCACTTTTTGAAGCCTATGTTCAATTATGCAAACTAACATTTACTGTAGAAAAACCTAATATGTAACACAATACACAAAATCACATTTTTTTCTCCAAATTCTATATGGAACACACACGCACACCACTTACACAAAGTTTAAGAAATACGTGGCTGTTGGCCACTGAAAATTGCATGCTGTTCTTGTTTTAGAGTTTTCTACAAATTATATTTTGTATTTTATCACTTCTAAAATATTACTTAGGAAAGATTCTCATAAATCTCCGAAAAAAGTTTTAGGAGCCTACCTTCAAACAGTAAGTGCCGGAGCTAATTACACTGATGGATTTGGTTACAGCAACTTCTAACTCTGGCTGCACAATAGATTCACTTGCGGAGCTTTTAAAACTATTAAATAGCAAAATACCTGACACATGGTAGCCAATCAATACATGGAAATTTTTTTCTCCATTATCCCTTCCAGCCTATTTCCAAGTCATATTGCCCAGATTAATCATATTGTTGACAGAGTAAATCTGACATCTCACCAGCCCCTCACTCACTATTCCCCCAAATTTCCTATAAATGTTACCACATATGCTAGGTTCACACCCAATAAGTAGCCAACAGGATTGATTTCACCTATGTGATATTTTATATCTGTTTCCTCCTCACATACTCTCTTGATTGCAGGGTGGTCTTGAACTGTCTCCCAAATTTGAACCCACAATTGCCTTATTATCTTTCTACACTGTTATAAAAATTGTCATCTTCAAAAATTAATATATCTCTTATATAACAGTTCATTATATAAGAGTAAAATATAATTTCAAAAAACAAAGACATAAATATCTGAATACCTAAAGCCAATACAACTTAAAAACTATCACTAAACATCAAACTACAATTACATGTCTTAACAAAAAAGTGGCATAAACTTTGGCACGTTGTGTGGTGTACAAATGCATCTAGTAGTCAGTACTTCCAGATTGAGTCCATGTTTCTGTATTTTATTATAGCTAAAGATACTGAATCTAGCAGGATCTAGGAAGAAATGAAAAAATAGTGGGAAGCCAACCTATTTAACCTGAAATCAGCTGACCTTTGGAATAATATGTCCATGGCTCTCTTGCAAAGAGGTGAAAATCCCTACAACCATGTTGGATTTCAATAAGCACCGTCCTCAGCAGGAAGGACCCTTACAACCAGATAAAGCTCTGATTGTTTTCAGTCATTTTCCTCTGCTAGGAAGAAAGCATATTAGAAAAAACAGAGCTGCCTACTGCAGTGTACACGACTGTAACATGGACGCTATTTAGTGATAAAAAGCACATGACAGTGATTTTTAAACAGTGCTTGTCCTGTTAGTCAAATTACAGAGGCAGAATATTCTCTCCAAGTGATGATGACTGCCTGAGCTATAGTGTAGTGTGGCAGATGGCCAGGTCAATTACAGTGAGGCTGGGGAGGAAATATGAAGACAGATCAGCTTAATTCTAAACAGAAGCATCAGTAAAATTGAAATCTGGGGACATATTAATGCAACAGCCAATTATTTAAAAGTGTGACTTTGGCCACAGCTGCAAAATGTATATATATTGAGTCTTTCTATAGGTAAGGATTTTTTATTAATAAGAATGGACATATAGGAATTTAAAAATAGCATTTGTATCTGTATTTCTGGACAAAAACATTTCTCATAGGAAAATTAGGATTCTGTAATTCTCTTCTCATCTAGAAAATTAGACACATGGATAAATTAATATTTGGGAAAACTGGCCAGTGATATTTCATAATTGTTCATGTTGCTGATATGTCAGTTTCCCTTCCATTTTTCTTTACCAAGATTGATTTCCATTTTAAATTCTTCTAGTTAATTCTCTCCTCCTCACTGCATCTAGAGCCTCTTTGTGTAAAGGAAATACATCAAGAGAGCAGCAGCATCAATTTCATGATTTTTATCACAGAATACCTATAAACAGGGATAATTTCCTTTTTTCACATTCTGATTCCAGGAGTCTCATGGAGACACATTAACATAAGAATTGATAAAAAAAAAAAAGCACACTGGTTAAATTACAGCTTAATTGCTTGTGAAGTAGATTGTTATATTCCTCCAATGACAGGAGAAAATCCCCGTCAACATTTATGCGAAGGAAATACTGGGCTGCTGACACAGAATTTTGCAGCTGTGCTATTTTTAATGGTGATTAGTAAGCTTTCATATTAGTGAAAAATCATAAAGAACACAAAATATATGTAAATTAAAATCAAAATATAAGATAACTATCATAATTTCCCATCTACCTGAAGGGATGTTTCTCAAAAAAAATGTTTTGTGGAGAATTTACATAAATTTAGGATACTACCAGTGATAGGCAGGCAGGATATACTCTTGGAAAAGGTATGAAAATCTGAAACAATGTAAGTCAAACCCAGTTTCCCCAAGCCAATATTAAAATAGGAGACTATTAACTGATACTTCACTAATTATAGAAATGAAAATAAACTATCTATCTCAACATATTATTTTTATGGACAAGAAGATAAATAAAATAATCTCTAAATGACACAAGTGAATTAACCAATGAATTAATAAAGGCAACAAGGGCACCTAAAATGTAAGTGACCTGTTTTCACTTAGAAAGAGGGTTAAGTCCCAATATTCACTGAAATATGGTGACATTCAGTGACTGGCCAGTATGAGCAAACAGATTAATCATATGACTATGGATGATCCTATGACTATTCAGGTGACTGGTTTCACTCATACTTCCCATGCCCTTAGGAGCTTGCTGACCTGGGAGACTGGTGTGTTTGGTGACTTTGTTAAAGTAAGGGTCATGACACACATTAACTGACTGCTAAAGTTGTATAATATGACAGGTACCCAAATCCCCAATCCCCAGGTTTGTAAGAAGCTAAGGGAACCCAGATAACAGGCACTTAAGGTGAAAGGATTAGTCCAGTGTTGCTAAGTAGCTCCCACTGAGGAGCATCTTCTGGGATATGACCAAGTACTTCATCACAGTGCCTTGGCTCTTCAGCTTGACAGGCTACAGCCAGAGAAGCATATGTGGTGATTCCTCTGAATGTGAGCTTACTTAACTTTCAAAGCAGCCCAGGAAACTGAAGCCCAGGGAGGTTGGTCACACAACTAACAACAGGCAGAACTGAGATAGTTAACCTGTCTGTTTAATCCAATGCCCATGACTTGACCATTAAAATACACTACTTCCTAAATCTATATAAAAACACACTTGATATAAATGTTTAATATATGGCATTTCAACATGAGAGTTTAATAGTGGGACTGTGGTTCATTCTAGGAGACAACAGAATGTGTGAGGAGCATGAGCCTTGGAGTGAAGCAGCTCGGGGACTAAAGCCCTATTGGACCACTCACCGCCAGCTCACACACCTGAGCCTCAGCACCTTCATCCCAAAATAGGGGATGGCACCGTCTCAGAAATCTCAGTGAGACAAAACATGCCATGCATGCCTGTAGTGTAGATAGTAATTCCTTCCTCACCATATGGAAATGAAGAACCCTGACAGTCACCCAAGCCCTCCTTCCTTGGCACGGAGCACCTCCACAAACACCTTGACAGAGGATCACCTACACCTCTTGGACTTCTCTTGAGGTGATCAGGTGTCCTCACCCAGGCAGGGGCCGCTCTAGTCACTTAGAATGTCCTTCTCCTCATGACCTAACGACTGCCTCCACCAGGACAGCTCCTCTGGGCAACACTGACTCAACTAGTTGACACCCCTTTCCAGATGACAGTGCCACAAACAATGGGAGATAGTCTTGTCCCTAGCCTTGCCTCCAAATTAAACATTCCACCTGAGTCAGAAGTCTTTCTCATCACAATTTACAAACAAGTACCTCAATTTTCTTCTACTAAAAAAACTCTAGTTTTTCCTGTGTCCTTTCAAAAGCAAAGCCCAGGATCAAAAGTTCACAGTGACATACTAAGCAGAGTACAAACAGACCAAAGCACAGGATGGTCAGGGAAGCCTGGGTTACAATTCAGACCTACTTGGGCCACCCTACCGCCTTGCCTGGGGCAGTCATACCAGGTAAGCACTCTCCTACCAGCTCCTGTACAGGTCTTTCCTTCCCTCCTTTTTCCCTCCAAGGCCCTGGCTCTGCCTCTGCCTAATATCCCACCAGCCCAATCCCAAACACAGGGAGCCTCTGTTCTTCTAAATTTCATCCCTCCCCACTCAGCTCAGCAAAACAGCCCTTTTTATTTGGTAGCAAAAAAGAGAATTACATACTTGAAATTCTTTGGACCCTGTCATATGTCAGCTGAGTCTAAGACAATTACACCTGCACTTTCCATCAGTGGCCCTGCTGAGTTTGTGGTCAACCTCAAGGAGTCAGAACTTCCATTACCTCCACTTTTGTCCAGATACTCATCCTTGAGTCTGTAGTTGCACAATATCATGTTTTTAAAAGCTAAAATGATCCTTTAGTTTCATCCCCAATGAGTCCAACTTCAGTTTCACCTTTTGTTCCAGGTAGCTGCAACCATTTTGATCTTTGATTCTGTTTATCTTTTAGTTCTTTCCAGATGCATGCCATCTGTAAATGTGGTATGACTTCTAGGTCTTTATAAAAATCATGTAAAAAATGTCAAGAAGTAATCATCCAAGGAAAAAAATTAACGATCATAAATACATATAAATACATTGGTGCATATGAAAAAGGCAGCACAAAACTGACACACAGCCATGTAAGTATAGCTGCTCATAATGCAACAATCAATCAGGGTGCCAGTTAGGGTCACTGCCCTGTATGCAATCGGCTGCAGCACTGCATACAAACAAAACTGATACAAAACCATGTCCTTTAGGAAACTAGGAATCTAACAGCATAGAACTAAAGAGTAAGTTATCTGAAAGGGCAGCAGGGAGGTGGATGTTTTGTAATTTAACTGACAATAAGACTTATTTTAATTATCTACTGTGGCACAATAAAAAAGCTCTGTTTGAAAACACTCACTTCTAGTGACAATGGAAGCAAAGGTGCAGATATTACAATTTCATCCACCTCAGTATCATTGGTTTTGCTCTTCTAATAAGTAGTGGTCTTGTCATTTTCTTCATTGTCTTCTCACTTTTAATGTATTCCCAAAGCATTTTCTCCTGTGCTAGCTCAAATTCATTTTAAAATCTGGATTGTCCTGGTGTTCCAATGACAGCTCAAATTCTCTACAACAAATACTTGTCTTGATCTCTGTAGACTACTAGCATCAAAGTTGGCATCATTCCCTAAAATAGCAAACCAAAGAGATGGATTTTAAGGAGCTCAAGTAAGTTGCCTGCCAAAGTGGCCATGAGTTTTTGCCCATTTTCCCACTGGCTACTTGTATTTTAAGAGTGCTTAGTATCAGAGCCATATTGACTTTTTCTTATATATGAAGGAAACATTTCAGGTTATAGTTATATTTTTGCCATTCAAATAGAGATAAGTTTTTAAAAACTTAATAACCATATCTATTACTCAAATGTATAGGAAGGTAATTAGCATGAAATGACACTGTAATAATTAACTTTAAATTAATCACAGATTATATAACTTTGTTCTCTTCAACCTTTTAAACATGTTTGATAAGCACAACCTACTAGAGGAAAAATTAATAGAGAAAAGGAATCTAAATTTTTTTCCTCAGAACAGATGTGGACAGATAGTATGCAAGTGAATATGGTGCTTGTAGATGGAAGAATTTAGGATGTAGAGCAGATGAAGTAGTTCAGGATTGTTATTAGAGGTTAGAAGTTTAAACAGAATTTAAGGGTCACTGTATTGTCCATTCATCAGTATAAGTATCTTCTATATCAAACAAATAACAGTGGATATTCTGTCATCTTTTTTTTAAGTTTAAAAAGTTAAACCAATAGCAATTACCATGTAAAGTATATGAAGCTTTGATCCTGTAATTTGGCCAAGGAATTTTAGCCATTTAAAACATATTATATCTTTCATTAATTTGATGCCCCTATTCATGAAACAGGAAGAAAATACGTGTCTAATTGAAATATAGTGAAAAGAAGTGTCAGGAAAAAAGAAACAAACAACAACAAAAAAACAAATAACCAAGGTACTGAAGAGGAAAACATTCCTTTTCCCTTGATTCTGACTTTTTTTCTAACATGCCTCTGTTTGCATTATTCATGGATTTTATCAGAGTTTTATTTCATTGAGTTAATGATAAAACATTTTCCATTTGTTTCTACCAAGGGGCTTGCTACTCCATTATTGCTCAGTGCTTTGAGTGTCTCAATATGACAAATGCCAAACTTACACCAATCAAAACATTCAGCCCATAGTATGTGCTGAATTTCCCAGATGCTAGAGTTCAATCAGGAACATTTTGGTTTAATGAGCCTTCCCCATTATGTTTCTCACACAATTATCACAGAATTTTTTTCCCATCTTCTTCAAAGTAGCACAAACCAAAAGAACAAAACAAATAATGACAAACTATGATTAATCCCCCTTATGTTTATAATTATACATCACATAACAAAAGTAGTTATGCTGGAAGCAGTTACTGAGGGCACTTCAGGATTTAGTAAGATTTCTCTCATATTATAGCCAAATTTTATCAAAGATGAAAATATTATCTTACATCTATATAGTTCTTCACACTATTTATTTCAAAGGACTTTCAGAACCATTACCTAACTGGATATTTATAAAAATCCTCTGATTGAAGTAGGCAGGAATTATTATTTTCCCATTTAATAGAAGAATAAATGAAACCCAGAGAAACAAAGTGGCATCTCCAAAGTCACAGTTGGTCATTAAAAGAGCCAAGACTAGATCAGAACAAGTCCTGAATCACACATTCAAGGCTGTCCCACCATTCCTATTAGGCTTGTCTCCAAGGACACAAAGTTGACATGGATTAAAATGTCATCATCCCCCCTCCAATGACTGGAAGGCAGCCCTACTGACTCTCTGACTGATATATTTTTTAAACATTCAAAAAAATATGGATGTGCATTTTAGATCTCTGCCTCTATTCCCTGATAGGCAATCATACATCAACATCAAACCCTGAGATCAGTCTTAAATACGGACCCAAGAATGTGAATCATCCTAGTTAAGCATATAACCCCATTTCTACTTTTAGAAACCACTCACATTCAAAGGATCCTTCATTTCTTTGATAAATACTAGTTAGGTGAATTCTAATACAATCCATGGAGACAGATTATTATAAATGTGTGTTTCTTTTTGAAGGATGGTTGGCTGTCCTGTTTAAGTAAGAGCTATTTTAATTTGAAAGTTATTTGAGCTTTAGTGTTAATGAGCTCAGGTGTCAATTTTTTTTTTCTATGAACAAGGTTAATAATGACTCAAAATTTCAGGAAGACCAAGAGCTATTTTACAGGTTATTTCATGTGACAATCATTTCAAGTCAAATGATTTGACATTTTAAAATTGGCATTTGGTAAACAGCTCTCAGGTGCATCTCCCAAGTCCTCTCATTTCCCCTATCTCCTTGGTGACTCAGAAAGGTAAATGATATACCTTGACAGGAGGTGGGTGAGTTTTTGTTCTTTGAGATAAAGAGATTTCCCATCAAATACTCTCCCTATGTGTTTTTCATCAAGTCTGTTTTTAGAACTGATTGATAGTCCTGCTACTGGTTATTTCTTAGATAATATAAAAATTATGTCAATAGTACTGTCAATGTGTTATCTCTGGACAAACTGATGTGCTCATATGTTTATGTATCTATTTACTTAACTTTTAATACTAACCACCAGGTTCTACACATTTTCAAAAATAAATAAAGCCTGAGTCCTGCTATCAATGAGACAATAGCTTTTCTGGGAAAGTAGAACTAACAGCAATAAAATGTGATAATTCTTTCTTTTATAAGGATTAATATAAAACCAAATACAGTACAAAGGATGATAAGACTAAATATGTATTACCATTTTTCTGATGTTCCACAGAGGTGGTAGTTTCAATTGATGGTTCCCAATAACATCTTCACAAACAGAAAATGAAGATTAATGCATAGGTAGGTTAAAATGAGCAAGCTAGCATTGAAGGTTATTCAAATGATTAAGGGTAGTATAAAGGATTAACTAAGAGCTATAATAATATATAATATGTAGTTAAAGTCAAAAATTAATTACTTTAAGTTCAGTCTCTGATAGAAAGAAGCCTGTCTTATGTTGGATTCCCTAGAAGCAGACCCTAACTGAAAATGATTTATTAGGAAGTGTTCTCTTCAGGGACAAAAGAAGGAAAAATGAACAGGGAGCCAGGGAGTGGGTGAGGGACAGGAAGGAAGACCAACAAGGCTCTGTCATCAGACAAACTCTTGCAGAGGGAATGGCTGCTCATTCTCAAAGGGAGCTCTGCAGACACCCTCAATTATCCTGACTGGGGAGGGGTGGAGGATAGCAGCATGGGAGGAGGGAGAAGCTCGAGTAAGCATTCCTATCATTGGTTAAAACTACCCTAAGAGGATGTGAATCCCCAGACTCGAGGGGGGTTTGAGGGGGGAGAGGACTCCACCTCTACATGATAAAGCTTCTGAGCAGCATAACCTCATCTGCTACAGGGTCCATTTAAGGACAGTTACTTCTAGAATCCATTTCATTAATATCTAAGTATACATTAGTTCTTAAACAGAAGACATCAAGTCTCTGGTGGATAATGCAATTGCGAAAGACCAAATCCAAGTTCTTACAAAGATGAGTAAGACACAGGTTTCAGTTTTCTGCAGAGCAGAAGCACCTCCCTGCCTACATGTTGTGAGAGTGCCATGTCGAGCAGCTTATTGGAATGGCACGTAATGACGGAGTTCACTCCAGACCTCACACAGCAACTGGAAGACTGTCACTGGGAGGCCTTGAGTTGACTTGTCTCTGCTCATGCCTCACTCATACTCACATGGCAAATTTCCAAGATTAAAACTGAGAGGATATTATGTGGGACCAAGAGTGATGGCAAATTCTCCTACACATGTCATTTCAAAATTCTTCTTACCATCTCACTTAATGCTTGCAATAGGCTTTAGTATGTTTCCCTCTTCAGAGCAGTTTGTGGGAACACATACAGACGAAATTCTATTAAGATTCAGGTCTGCCAGGTTAAAAAGTCCAAGTGGAAAATTTGATAGAGAATATGCACATAGGAATCCAAATTGCAAGACCATGGACTAATTCTCCAATGTACAAACATCACTGGTCAGATCTATGTCTGAAAACTATATCCAATTTCCAGTCTACAATGAGTTAAATGGAATTCAGGGAAGTTTGCATAAACATTAAAAACTTATAAAATAAGAGCTAAAAAGAATGAACAAAAGAAGAATGAGAATAATACTTGCTTTCTAAATAACATAGTTATTAAGATATTCTTTTTTCTTAAATCATTGTCAGTTATCGTGATTATGAACAATAAGATCTCATTGTAGAAAACTGAGCAAGTATTTATTGGCTTTTTTCCCCTTTTTCTTTTTTATTTTGCATATAAAGTTTCACTGAAGTACAACCCTACAGAGAAAAGTACACAACTAATAAATATATGGCTGAACTTCTATAAAGCAAAGATACCCATTTAAGAGCCACCCAGACGATGATTCTGTTTTTACTGAAGACAGAGCAAACTCATGAAAAAGCTCCAGGCTAGTTGTTGTTAACACCGATTTGTGAACTACTTGAAGAAGTGGACCAGTTTTTGTTGTTATTTTCCAAAATCCTTGAATATTTCACTTGTTATGGAGATTGACAGATTAAGTTATTCATTCATTTAACAATTATTAATTAAATGCTTAACATGTGTTCAACAGCAGGTATATGCTGATGGTACTTAGGACCTAGTGGAAGACAGATAATACATAAGCAAGTATACGAATTAATAATTATAAAATATGAAATGCCATGAAAGAAATAAAAAAATGATGCTATGGTCAAGAATATCAGGGTATCCTACCTAGAAAGAGTGACTGGCAAACTAAATCAAAGATGAATCGTAGATGGAAATTTGAATAAAAAGAACCCAGCTATGAGAAGAGAGAAGAACATTGCAAAAAAGGGAACAGCCATACCCCAGTCTGGTTTTGTTTCTCAAAGTGAAAATGAGACGACTAGATATAGTGACCACAGGTAAGAGCAGGAGAACAAAGGCGGAGGCTGGGCCATGCGCAGCTGTGTAGGTCAGGAGTAAGGATTTAAATTGCTAAGTGCAACACAAGGGTAATAAAGGGTTTTTAGCCAGGAATTGAATGAAATGATCCAATTTATGTTTTAGTAAGAAGACCCTGACCACTGTATTAGTGGGTAGCAAGAGAGAAAGCAAGGCCCCAGGATGCAGGTTATCCCAGTACCACGAGAACTAGAAGTTGCACTCTGATGGATTCTGTGCATGGATTGGATGTGGGGGCCTGGAATGGGGTAGAATAGAAGATCAATCAGGTTTTTATTTCATCAACCAACTAGAATGAGGTATCATTTTTTGAGAAGGAGGGGGAAGATTCATGAAGAAACAGGTTTCTGTGGGTGAAAGCAGGAGTTTAGTTTTTAACATGGTAAGTTTAAGGTGCCTGAGAAAATCCACATGAAGTTGTCAAGTGAGTAATTTGGATAAATGAGAAAGGAGCACTGAGGGGAGATCCAACCCAGAGATACAAATTTGAGAGTTATTAGCATATAGATGGTTTTTAAAGTCATGGGAATGTAATATAAAGAGAAGATAATCAGTGCCAAGCTATGAGAAACTTCAATATTAGGAGGTGATCAGATTCAAGCCAAAAAAGGCAACTACGCAGAAAGGACCACAGAAATAGGAGGAAAACTAGCTTCTCGGAAAAAGAAAGGAGAAGGTTTCAAAAAGGAGGGATAATCAGAAGTGCCAGATGTTGCTACGTAGTAAAGGACAAGAAGAGGAAGCATCTAATTGGGCTTGGCAACCTCCAAAGTCACTGACAACCTTGACAAGGGTCTCAGGACTAAAGAGTAAATGAGAAGAAAGTAATGGTTCAAGAAGTGAGGAAGTAAGCAGGGTCAGGTGAGATGTTTAAAAGGTAGATGCTACTATAATACGATGGCATCCAGAGAAGACAGTGAAGTTCCTGATTCAGGAGAGGTGACTCCCTGGAGGAGCCACACCCTTGGTAAGGCCTGGAGGGGAGGTCGCAGAGCAGGCATGGAGATCCTGGCATCCGAGAGCAGGGGAGATGATAGGTTTCTTAAGAAACGGGGGAAGAAAGAGGGAGTTCTCTCTCTTCTTAGTGTCATCTTCACACTCAGTGAAGTATTAGGCAAAGTCATTAGTATAAAAAGACAAAGTATAAAGTGGGGGTACTCCTGGGAAGTGGGACTCGGGCTTATTTTGGAAATCCTGGCACTATTAACAGTAACTGGAGAGCATCTGCCAATTGTGGTCTTATAGTGTCTTCTGTTTACCCACATAGTTTACCACAAAACAACTCAAAAAAACGTTAAAGCTCCATAAGAACAAAAACAGAAACTATAGATTATCAAAGTCATTTAAAGTTGAGAATTTTCTCTAAGAAACTGAAATAAAAAGAGAAGGAAAAGGGCAGCTGAAGGAAAGTGAATAAAATGATGAGCTCTGGACTCTGGGGTGGATAAAGACAGAAGAAAGACAGGAAGGGCTGGTGAGGAGGCAGGAAGTGATATCAATGAATGTGTTTCGGTTAAAATCACTGTTTCTGGGAAGAGTTAATGGAGCAAGCGCTTGGTGAGCATAAGAGCTTCTGTTCGAAACAAGAATGTTTGAGTTTGTAATTTTGGAGGCAGAGAAGTTTCTGCTGATTACAAAATCTAGTCTGACTCTCACATGCCGAGAGTGCTCACTTAGAGCAGAAAAGAAAAGTTCAGTGGAGAAAGGTAGACCAAGGAACTAAGAGTAAGGATACTGAGTGGATTATTCATGTGAATGATGAATTCCCAGGAAAACTGGAAGTTGGAGCAGAGAACACAGGGAGGTGATAAAATCTTCAGTGATGGGGGAAAAGGGCTGGGAGAGGGATAAGAAGGTTAAACGGTGACACTTGCAATAGGGAGGAGAGCCTGGCCGAGCCCAAGGGCATGACACCGCAGTCTTCACAGGAGGGATGGGAGCACCCGTCCGGTGGGTTCTGTGGGGAGGGCACATCCCGACCTCACTACCTAAGCCTCAGGAAGGCCGTATGAGAAATGGAAAGCGCTGGGTAAGGCCAGGTGGTGGTAGAAATGTTCTAAAAGAGACGGGGAATTTAACAACAGAATTTGCTGATCATAGAAAAAGAATCCCCAAAGCAGAAGGGGCAAATTACCAAGGGAAATAGTGGAATATAATTAACTGGGTGACTTTATAGAAAGGAGGAATTCTCAGCTACACCAATTATGTACACATCCAACTCAAAGATCATTTATTCAACTCCTTTTATATGCAAACAACTAGGCTTTTAACAGGCTCTTCCACCAAAAACCAAGTAGATAAAGGCACACAGACTGGTGCACAGCTCAGCTGTGGTGCCCCCAGTGCAAATACCTGGGAAATAATTTGCAGAAGTCAATAATGGCTATGGATATTTATGTAAAGTGGAATTTAAAGTAGCTTTGAGTAATATAAAGCAGATGTTTTAAATCAACTCTAAAGTTATTGTTTCAAACTATATCACACAAAATTAATTCATTTCTAATACAACTACTAGAATATTCTTTAAAGTAAGACTTTAATGAGATGCCAAATTCAAAAAATTTTTATAATCCCACCTTTTCAAGTAATTTTATTCATCAAATCTTTCCCTAATAAAAAACAGAGAGAAATTTACACTAATAAGCTGGGTAAAGAAAACCTGTTAGACATTATCCAATTATAAGCTTTTACTAGCTTTTCACAAGTAGTAGGTATCAATGACTCCAAAAAACATTGTTGCTGAGATAGCTCACTCTTATTTTTCCAAATACACTCAAGATACACCATCTTTCTACGAATGATGTTAATGTCACATGACTAGCTGAAACTACAGCAAAATTTTCAGTCTTACCTATAAACATTATTCCCTTGAAATTTCACAGTTACAGTCAATTCCCTGAAGCTGAATTTAAAGCCTAAACTAAACTAACATAGTTGAAGTATTTTTTTTAGGGTAAGCAAAAAAGATTATTAGTCTAATAAGAATTCTGGGCTCTTATACCATGGCTTCTGTTATAAAAAAAAGGCAGTAGTTTTTTTTAATTTTAGTGCATGGATAGAGTTTACAGATGTAATAAAATGTGTATTGTGTTAAGTCACTGTTTGTGGTAATTCGCTACACAGCAATAGGTAAATAATACATATAATAAACTGGAAAAAAATCTCAGGTCACTCACACTAAGTTATTTATTTACCATTATAAGTTCCTGTGAAATTCCCCAGAAACTCAAGTTGGAAGCAGTTTTCATCTGAGGTGACCAGGGGCATGTAAAGGAAATGAAGCAGTAACTACTCAAATTTTCTTTTCATTTTAGCGAGGCCTTCATTTTTCCCTCTAATGTATCATGTTAAAAGTAAAGCTGAATCAAAGTGTAACAGACATGATCATTGTCCAGAATTGCGTCTGTGAGGTAATGTGGGGTCTAAAGTCATTCCCACAAAGGGCCATGGGACAGAGTGCATGAGTCACCCTCCCAATACAGCCCTCCTGGGCACAGGACAAAGAAAGGTGATACCTGCCTCCTTTGGGGACATAGAGCAATGAGAGACTACATTTGCACAAGAAGATGTACATTTTTTTTTATGTCTAAGCAACATTGGACAGAAAGGCACCTTCTTTGCAATGAGTATAATGAGCGCATTGCTGCCCATACTTGGGAAAACACTCAACACCTGGACAGAAGTCAGAACAACAAAAACGGACTAATACCTTTTGTCCAATACAAAACATTTAAATGAGGCTCCAGTCTGGAAGAATTCTGAAGGCCTTTAAAATGGATAGTAAATGCTGTGACCATCACACTTAATCCCACAGGTTCTGACTGGACGAGCTGCTATGATACACCTTCCTACCGTCACCACAGCACGGTGGGTGAACACATATGCCAGAGTCAGAGGCTCCTGCCCATTCCATGTGCCATGAGCTTCCCTGCACCTGGCTGCAGCCATACTGAGCCAGCCATGCCTGGTCCCCTGCAGGGAGCCCACCAGCCCACAGGCCACAGAATGAGGAACAGCTATTCGCCTCAGCATCTCCACCAGCGGTTCAGGCATGACTGGCCACTTCAAAGGACACTGAGTGGTGGCGCTCTTTAACAACAGCATGTCTCTAACCCCCCGGAAGTGGCCACAGTGCAAGGCTTTGACAAATTTTCCCTTGTTGCTGGAGTTTCAACTCAGAGAATAATTCAGAATCAAATCTTGAATGAAGCAGCAAAATTTGTAATTAGCACTTACTTAACCTCTAAGAAAAGTTTTGACTCAGGTGTAATCATAATAATGAAAATTTATCCATTACACCAGAATCTAAATAAATCCTTTTAAATATACAGATTGTCCCTGCTTACTACTAAAGTTTCATTTGGTGATTTAATGACTAAGAGTCACTCTTGGTATTGTAAATATCATGTCATAATCTTTACTAACCAGTTTATTATGTGGAATCTCAAAGAAAATGACATACAACACAGCCTTCATTATTTCAAACTATTTAGGATTCCCCATCCAATTTTACATATTTTCATTGACTTTAAGCAAACTCTTTAATTTCTCTATTCTTGAATATTCATGAAATTCCCAGTTGAAAAAATATATAATTTGAAACTTTTCTACATTTAAAGGCAATGGTAAGTTATATCAATATTTTGAACTCTTGAAAAAATATATAATTTGAAACTTTTCTACATTTAAAGGCAATGGTAAGTTATATCAATATTTTGAACTCCAAAGTGTTTGTGTTACCAGGACACTCACTGTAGAAAGAACGAAACATACCAATATTATATTTGTAAATAAAACATGATGCAAATGGTGGCTGGCCATTAAACTCATTTGCGGGGAAATATTTTTGTTTAATTAAAACCTTAAAAAGTACATGGACACACCTACACACACACAACCTTCCCCATGCCTCCCATTCTGTCTGGTTGTGAATGACATCCAGGAAGACTTGCTATAGTATCCGGCAGGCTACCTCACCCTTGGAGCGGCTTTCCTTAAGGAAGCTGAGAAAGTTTTATCCAGGAAAGCTATGGGTCTCTTGTGGAAGCCCTGACTCATCCCAACTGAGGCATTTGTACTGCTGGAACTGCTGGTTAAAGCAAACCCTCAGCTCTTAAGATCTGTAAGTTATTGGCACAGTATAAAAACTAATGGCCACTGTAAACCTTAAAAATATAAACTGTACACTTTTGTGCCTTCTACCACACATTAGCAATTATTTTTTAAGACATTTCCCTTTGCACCCCAGCCCCTTATTGCTTACAAACATTCCTGACCAATAAGGACTGTACATCCTGAAGATACTTTGCTGTAGCCTCTTTGTTAACAGAGATAGATATTAAACAGAAGACCAGTACTTTCCTATATATGAAAGGAATGTTATAGAATGAAAACAATGTCTCTAATGATCTAAATTTGTCAAATTGTTGCAACCCAGTGTGTGACCATGACTGACTCCTCTATCTCAGTGTCTTCCAGTAAAATGAGTCGTCTAAGCAACAGCAACTCAGAAACCCTAAGAAGCAGACTCAATTAACATCTGAGACTATTAACTTTTATTTATATTTATATGTATTTCATTCCCAATTATCATGATGCCAGCAAGAGAGAGACATACTTGTCTACTACATTAACAGTGAATTGCTTTCACCTACCATAGTCATTAATGAAGAGGCAGTAACTACATTTCAACAATAGCATTTCATTAAATGAAGGACTGTAAGATAACTGTTTCCGAGTGCAGTAAAAAAGCCTTAAAAAAGTTTTTAGTTGGCTGTATTAGCTTCATAAGTAGAAATAATACAAATATTATAACTTGGGTTAAAAATCACAGCCTAACAATATATTCATGATTATTTCAAAAGTGAAGTCATTCAATTACCTGTGTAAGTTCATGGAGTGTTAACAGATGACAATCCTAACGTGGAAACAGAACTATCAAGGCAATGTCATAATAAACATCCAGAAGAAATACAGAGGCCAAATGGATCCTCTAGGTTGTGGTCTAGGTCATGCTTTGTATTTCACAAATAAGAATATCAAGGTCCTCAGAAATCAAGTGATTTTTTTAATAAGGTCATATTTCTAGTGTATTACAAATTATAAATTAGAACCAATCTCATGACTCCCTTCTACTGTTTGCTCCATTAAAATGCACTGCCCTCTTACTTTCTCCCTTTGGTATTTGTCTGCAGCGTAAATTACAGATTATATTAATGCATTACCGAAATATGGCATAAATATCAACTGCCAACATTTACTCATTCAATTTAATCAGTGCATATTTATTGAGTGCCTACTGCTTCTCAGAAATTTTACTAAGATGAAAAGATGCTCTCCATTAGAGTGCAGAGGGACAAGCAACCACACAAACAGATAATTATAGACAAATGGATAATTATAAAGCATGAGTGGCTCTCCAGTGATAAAGAGGCCCACTGAGCATGAAGGCAGGAAAGGGAGTAACACTGAAGGTAACAAGGAAGAGGACTTCCAGGTGCCAGGAAAGGCTTTGTAAGAGTGTAATGTCTGATTTGAGCCTCCATCAGTGGGTATTTATCCAGATGGGATTAAAGAAAAGGGAAGTGGGATTGGCAGCATGGTGATCAGGTAAGCAGGGCTTAAGGTGAGAAAACAGTGTAGGGTGTGTGCAAATCAGTATGGCGTTGATATGCCACAGTCTCGAGTTCACGGTGTGATGGAGTGATTGACATAAAGCTGGTGGTGGGACGGCCAGACTGTGGAGGAACTTGCCTACGAAGGAAGTTGGCTTTTATTCTTTGGGCAGTGGTGGTCACTGAACAGTGGTGAGTATGGGAATGACATGGCCATATTTTTCACTTTATAGGTAAATTTTTATAGTAGTGGAGTAGATATTTAAGAGGAACGCTGAAGACAGAAAGGTAATCATTAACGAGTTTAAATGAATCTAGTTAAAAGATAATACAGAACCTGACTAAAGCCAGTGGTAGGGCACAAAAAGAAAAAACTGCTTTGACAAACTTTGAGTAGATAATATTTGTGGTTTGTTGAATACAGAGACTAGGAGAAAAGGGCAAGCTATGGAAAACTCAGTATGGGTGCTGGGTAGATGTGGCCTCACCAACTCAGAAAGCAGTAACTAATTTAGGGTCAAAGATGATGATTTTATTAAGTGGATGTGAAGTGTCTATGGGAAACCCAGGTGGAGGCACCCAGCATGCAGGGAAACGAGTCGGCATCAGGGAGAAAGAAGCCCCAAGAACAGCTAAGACTTAGACTGTGTTAGCATATTTATGATATGTTACAATATGATTGTGGCTGAAATCAATCAGGATACGAATGCCAGTGAAGAAGAGGAGTCGCGGCACACAGGATAAAAAGTAAAAGCAATACGAAGAGAATCAGGAGAGCAGATAAGTAATTATGAGTAATATCAATAAAATATTTAACCACAAATGTGGGACTTACTGCCCTGGAATGTCATTTTAGACTATTAAATTTAAAAGTTCCTATGAGACAACCTGGAAACACAGAAGTGCTTAGACAAATTACAGAAACAAAAACAAACAAAAGAAAAAAAAACCAGACATTGCAGATGCAAACTGCAGATTAAGCAATTGGCATATCTTGACCATCTGTCCACTCTTTACCCAGTCAGAGTGAGGAAGCGACCAGTCTGGACATCTCCCTTCTGTGATGTCAAAGAGGCCAGAAGATAAAGCAAATGTCCAGAGTTTTGCTCTGAGAACCTTCTGATCAACCCAGGGACTTCTTCCAACCCAGTCTCTGGGAGCCCTGAGGGAGGTCCCACATGGGAGAGGTCCGAGGATAGCCCAGTACCTCTAACAGCACATCAGCCCTGTTCCTGTCTCAAAGGCCGTAAGACGATGCTTTCTGTTTAAAGCCTGGGTATCAGAAGTGCTTACTGTAGTTGAGCTGAGAAGAAGAGGGACAGAAGAGGGGCTGATGCAGGCACATTTTTTGGTCTGTAACTGGACATAACCAGCATGATGCAGGGACAAGCAGCAGCCTCTGACCCAATTCAGGGTGACCTGGTTCCTCTCACAGCTTCACCACTCATCCACTGAGTGACCTTGGAAGGTGGCCCAAGGGCAAAGTGCCATCATCTATAAAATGGCCACGACAAAGGTCCCTAAAGATGGCTAATAAACATTGAGTGATTGCTATGTTATTGGACTCATTTCGTTTATTGACAAGAGCTAGTCTAGAACAAAAAGGCAAAAATCCCAGGAGTCATCTTTGATGCTCTCTTTGCTTCCCATATGTAGTCAATCAGTTGGCCTATTTGTTTCCTTGGAAAGCCCTGAACTCATCCATTCTGTCTATCTCTGCAGCTTCTCCCCTGCTACAGCTTCCTACATTCCCAATGAATGCTCCACACAGCAGCTGGATGGACCTTTTCAATCTTAATTCGGATTAGACCATATTGCTACTTAAAATCTCCCAGTTGCAGTCCATCTCCCCTGGCCCCCTGCTACAGCTTCCTACATTCCCAATGAATGCTCCACACAGCAGCTGGATGGACCTTTTCAATCTTAATTCGGATTAGACCATATTGCTACTTAAAATCTCCCAGTTGCAGCCTACTGCCCTTAGACAGAATACCGACTCCTCCCCAGTGTCTTTGGGCCATGCCCCTCTTGGGCCTGACCAGCTCCCTGCCCTCACCTCCTGCTGGCCTCCTCACTGAGTCCAGCTACACTGCCTCTATCTTCACACAAACTGCTTCAGGCCTCCACTCTTCCCACTTCCTGAAACACAGTGGCTTCCTCCTCCTTGTCATCCAGGTCGCAGCTCAGAGTCACTTCCTCTGTGAGGCCATCCCTGATCAAGGATCTAAATTTACCCCACACCAAGTATCTTTTATGTATCTTATTGCCTGTGGAAGCAGGAATCCTATTAATCAGAGCTTGCTTTTAGGAGGCACTAACTACTGGTTGAATGGAAACATACATAGCTATGCTTCAGATTATAGATGGCACACTTATCCAAGCATTTATAAACAAAAGCACAGAGATTATATAGAGACACTGTAGCCGTGTTGCAGATATTTTCAGTATTATTCCATTGTCCTTGCAGGTAAATGGAAAAAAATACAATTAAATTAAGGCCAGTATCAACCAAGTCCAGCATCATTCAGTTCCAGCTACACATGACTTTTGTAGTCACCATACCATAGGTGTATAGTGCTCCAGAAATACAATGTATCAGAAGAACAGTACAACTAGCAGATGATTAAGTATAATGTTATTATAGTCATTTTAATCTGTAAACAGCCAATCTAATGAAACCAGGCCCCAAAAGACCTCTTAATTCCTACCTTACTAGGAAAACAGAGGTCAGTGGTCAGGAAGAACCCCCTTCCTTGCCCCCTCCCAATGTACGTACCACAGTAATAGCACTGTCCACCTTCCTTTCTTCTTCAGATATCCTACCTTCTGTGCAGCCTTGATCTGGGCACCTTTACGTTGGATCTTGTTCTCTATTGTTTCCTCTATGAATTATTTATTTTGTCAGATATCTGCCTTTGCATGTCTGTGTGGGTTACAAAGAAGGTCAGAACATACCCGAGGCCTTCGGTGAGCCATACTGCACAAAATAAATTTCCCAGAAAAATCCGTATCCTGAATTATTCCTTACCATGATTTCTTACATAAAATTAAAGAACTCAGGTTTTACTGTACATGCTTATATATTACTGCAGAATAAGCATTTAACACTCATGAAATAATCTATGGCTACATAAAACAAATCCAGGACTGACAAGGTTGAAACTAAGCTCTGACATTGATTTGCTTTGTGATGCAGGAGAGCCACTTAACTTCCTCTGACCTCAGTTCTGCCTACTGTAGAAGGAAGGTAATGGAATGGCACACTTGCTGAAGTACCAAGTCACTTCTCTGGTGGGTCATAGGCACAGATGGCTTTAACTCTGTCACTGGATAGACTGGAACATCCTCATGGGAAAATAAATACCAGTTTTTGCAGTATTGGATCCATGGAAAAGGGAGAAGTCAGTTTTAAAATGATAAAACCTGATCACATATTCTATTTGTTCATCATTCAGAATATTTTTTCAAGTGTTTCCAATATAATAAAGCCTTAAATGTTTTGCTCTAAGCATTCTTGATTTGATTTTTCACACATAGTATATTTCAAGAGCTGTTCATTTGATTGCATTGTGTTCATTTAAACTCATCAAAATGCAGAATTTCTAAGAGCTATTTTATGTCCAAAAAAACCCAAAACATTTAAGTCTAATTTATGTCCTATTTTTCTTAAGAAAAGGAAAACAAATTTTACTAAAAGTATATGAACTTAAGCTCCAAAAGTTCAAGGCTAACACAGAATTAAGTTAAATATCATGAGACTAAAAAGCATCTTGGCCTTCAATTCTTATTCAAAAATTTTATTTACACACATATGTTCCATCAGAAAGCTCTCTACAGAACAACTTGTCCTATCTGTCAGAATATTTTATCAATATTCTTCTTTAAAACAGACTGAAGAATGACCCTCTTTCTCGGAAATAGGTCATACTTTGCTACAAACCTATGACTGACTGAGACCCCAATCCCAACTGCATTCTCTCCTTCTCAGTGTCTAGTGCTGACCATGGCTTCTTCAGGGCCACTTCTTGATCAGGATCCTACTGTTTGATTTTCAGCTTTATCATCTGCATAGTAGATTCTGACCTTGCTTGTTCCTCACGCTGATAGGAGCTACATAATGAACTGCACTTTACCAGGAGACTCCAAGCTCACCACACTCCTGGATTCTCTTCCATTTTAGGAGTGCTTTGCCCTGAAGCTCTCTACCATCTTATATTAGGATCAAAAGCCTATCTTCCACCCTCTACTTCTCCAATCCTGTGACTTCCATTCCATCAAATCTCTCAATTAGTTTAAAAACTCTGACACAAAGCAAGCTAATTCCTCTACCCAGCATGTCCTTTGGAATCTATGGTCTGCCACACCTGGCAATCCTTGGCTGTCCTTCAAGAGACTTCTAATCCCTACAGTGGAATATGTGCCTGTTTCTTTGGGCAAAACCTACACACACACACGGTTATTTGGCTTGGATTGTAATTATTTCTTTACATGTCTTTCTTCCCTACCAAATTCTAAGTTCCTTAAGGATAAACCATCTTTTACTTTCTATATCTACCCAGTACCACCCCTAGATAGGCAACAGCCCATAACAAAATCTCTGTAAGTTTGCTGAATGAATCAAATACAGTCTGTCAGGAAACTTATCTTTACTTTTAGACCTTTTCATCGGAATGATACACATCATTTTAGCATATACTCTGATACAGGCACACCTTGTTTCATTGCATTTCATTGCATTTCACAGATACTGAATTTTTTACAAACTGAAGTTTTGTGGCAACCAGCACATCTGTCAGCACCACTTTTCAACAGCATTTGCTCACTTTATGTCACAATTTATAATTCTTGCAGAACTTCAAACTTTTCATTATTAATACATTTGCTATGGTGGTGATCTGTGATCAGTAATTACAACTCACTGAAAGCTCAGATGATGGTTAGGATTTTTAGTAATAAAACATTTCTAAATTAAGGGTTTTTTTTAGATATAATGCTATTGTTCATAACAGACTACAGTATAGTATAAATATAACTTTTATTTGCACTTGGGGACAAACAAAATTTGACTCACTTTATTGCAGTCATCTGGAACCATGCCTGCAGTATCTCCAAGGTCTACCTGTCTTACTCAGTCACATGTATGGAGAACACAGTGGAATGCCAAGCATACTTGCCCAACTGAGGAAACATTAATATTACATGCTTCTTGGGTACAAGGATGGAGTCAATGCCAGAAATAGCTCTTCTCAGGGAGAGCCAAAGTGTCACAGCAGGTCCAACAAAGGTGTCACCGCTAAGTTAGGACACTGACACAATGGCTAGTAAGATGATTAAATGTAATAAAAAACAGGACTCAGAATAATAAAATTTTATTTATTTTCCCCAATAGGATACCAAACATCTGAGGTATGAGTTTAAGTGAAGGGAAAAAGAGATGGTTAGATTCATTTATAAATGATTTACTTTAGAGAATACTGAAAGATTATTTAACTTAGAATGAATAATAAAATACTCAAGGCAGTTTCACAGTGATTAATGAAAAAGTGGAACTGGATATTAAATCCCTAATTCAACAGTGTCATGGACCAAACAAGAAAAGGAAGCCACTTTTCAATTTTGCTGAGAAACTTCTTATATGACAATTTGTAGATTTTCACATACAAAGGTAATGATAAAGTGGAATTTTAAGGGTTTTTTTCCCCGATGAATAGAGTCAGGTAAAGTACAGGAAATGAGTTTAACTAAACTACACATTTTCATCCAATTTACTTTTGAAATACACTCAGAATCTCTCTGCCTATGTGTTCCCTCTCCCAGAGGCCAGCCTTTTTAAAGAGTTATCCCTCTCTCCACAAGCAGCAAGACCCATAAACTCTGGAAAGAAGGAAGGGTTTCCAACATTTAAATGGGAAGAGATGCCAATTAAGTGAGTTATCCTATAAAGCAAAGAAAAAATTTTAACCTCAGAAAGCCAGGTGAACATATTAACCCACCAGCAATATTCTGAAATCTTTAAACATCTCCACTAATTGAAGTACTTGGAGTTTGAATAGAGATGTGTTGCTAAGACTGAGTGTATTTATGGCTGCCTGGCCAGAGAACACAGAATACCACGTAGAAAATATTATCTGATATACCTTTAAAGTCCCTCTGTTAATTAATGAAGAAACAAAGCCAACCACTGAGGTTATCATCATGTGGATTCCTGCCCCACCCCAAAAGATTAAACATAGAATTGGAACTGATAAGGAATAGTGTTTGTGAAAATTTCAGTAGGCAAAAATACTTAAAATATATTCTGGATACAGGAGTCAGAAAGTGAATCACAAGTAAAAAATGAAATTAACTTATATTTGAATATCATTATATTTACCTTCACTAAATGATTAAGAAAAAGAAAGCCAGCCATCTGCAAAATTTGGGGCATTTGCTATACAAGTGTTAACAGAACACTAAGTTGTTTTCAAAACCTACTAAATAAATACGTTTCTTTATCTGTACTAGAAATTGTGTTTTCTTTTTATCAAATAATAACTATATAGTCACATTTAGCCCAGGGGATAGTTTAAACTAAAATATTCAATCACAATAAATATGTTACCACATCTAAAACTGTTATGATTATTTGACATACATTCTCCACCAAATAAATTCATTTCCCTTATGCATCAAACTTCATCATCAGGTGGCTACATTTAATTCTTCGGTGCGCTTCATGCCAATTCCACATTCCCAAAACTCTCTGCTTCCATTCATTTATTCTGTCAATATTTACTCAAAGTCTCTCAAGGAACATGCAGTGCCAGACATCAGTGTTCTCAAAATTATTTTTCAAACTTAACATAATTCCATTCTCTCTTATTTTCTATTAGCAATTCCTTAAGTGTGCAAATATGAAAAATAAGATGTAACAATAAGTCCTCAATAAATGCTAGTAATTACTTTTGTGGCCTCATTCCAGGGGAAACGGACAGAGCATTTCATAAACTTTGTTATTTAATCATCACATCAACCTTATAATCTCAGTATTGATATTAAATCCAATATTACAGAAGCAGAAGCTGGTTTTAGAGAGGTTAAATAACTAATTTAATGTCACATAGGTACCAAACAGGTGAGCCTGACTCTTTATCCACTGGGTGCTAAGGGGAAAGTCATATATAAATTCAGCAGACAAAATAAAAAAGAAGTGAATTTGGGGGGATGTCATAATAATACAAAGTATCACTTTGGTGATAAATGTTTTAAGTAACTCAAATTTGATAATATCCTGATAGCAATATCTCAGAAGTTAATGTTTTTCAATAGTCAGCATGTTAAACGTTGTTTTTATTTCAAAAATAAATTTAAATATACCTACAAATGCAGTCTATGAGAAAACATTGTAATGTTCTGTTATGATTGTAAGAAATCTATGTTTGGGTGTTCATGGATGGGGCAAAGGTATATACAATGAAGGATACTGGTCTTTTAAAATGTTAAATCTATGAACACTACTAACTGAGTAGCATAATCACCCCATGACCATATTCTGGTTGGTAAGTGAGTGTTCTGAGAGTCTCAGAAGCAAAGATGTACTGTGTAATCCTTTCCAATATGATTTTGAATTAAAGTGGGGGAAAATTCACAGCTATTGGGGTGGAGATCACCATGAGGGGCCATGAGCTGAGCTTTTATTTCACAGCTTCTCCATATTAAATCTACTATCAAGAGGAAAACAGGGTTTCTAATCAAATGGATGACTTTATTTTCCTGAAACAGAAAGAGAAGCTCTGTAAATGTAAAATGTGTTTGAATAAGAGGAAGAGAGAATAGACCAAAGGCATCTGATATGTTAAAATTTTGCAGAAAAGAACTGTTCTTGATTATTTATAGAGTTCACTTGAGTTCAGCAAACCTTTGCAGGATGCCTTAGAAGTGTGGGATCTGCAGGGTGGTGGGCCCTAGTGATGCAGACACCATCCCTGCTATCAACGCTCCAGCAATCTAACAGCCGTATAGAGGGTAACCGTGCAGTGTGATATATGCTCTAAAGCAATCAGGTCCTAGTGGAGGGAGGATGTGATGTATTTATTCATTTGGCTGTTTTAGTGAAGGGGTACATTTTCACAGACACATAAAATAAGCATATAGTAGCATCCATTAACCTGTGAGGGCACAGTTGCCACTGTCCTAAAGCCTAGCACAGCTTCCTGGTCTAGAGGCAAGTACCAAAAATGGAAGCACAGAGACTCAAGAACACATGGTGACCCTTCCCACTTACAGAATGAAGGTCATATTCTAAAGATAATCAGAGTAAATATAACATTATGTTATCATGCAAAGAATAATCTGACAAAGTATATTATATGTATAATATATAATTAATGTAAACATAGTGGATTATGAGCCAGGTTATAGTGATTTATCTTTAAGGTTTCATGATAAACCTCCTTGACAATTACAAAACGACTTGCCTCCTAGGGAAGCAGAGAAAGGCAGCAAGCTTGTTGGGCCAAATGAAACCCTCCCTCACCTGAATCACATGCAGGAAAAAAGGGATGAAAATTGTAATTACCTATGTTACAGGGAGTTTAAACATCTCACAACTCGGGCTCTTCATACCACAAATAAACAGAAACTTTTCCTATTTCCCTCAGAAAAAATATGTGGCAAGATGAATTACTTGAGCTAAATGAGTGTTGCTCATGGGAAGGCCAAGTGGTATTCTTGACTTGGAAAGTGCATGTGACAATAACCTAAGGAGAAGGAATGCATCTCCTTAGTAAGAACTCCAGTGACCGCACGACCCTCATATTTACAACAGAACAGCAAGCAAGATCAAACTGACAGTTTTAAAGACAACAGTGCTTCCCAAGACAATGGGAGGTTCATGACACTCTCCAACAGGTACGCAGGGACCCAGGGGTGTCCTGAGCTCCATCACCCCACTGTGGCTTCCTTAGAGCTGATTTTCTATTTGCATTAATTCCTGGGCCATAAACCAAGCATCCAGAGTGGCTCTTGGCATGAACAGGGTGCTCAGTCAGTAACAGCCACTGTTACTCCTGGGCATGTGGACAGCATGGAGACCCTTGTCACCATCCTCTGACTCTGTCCTCCTGTCCCACACACTCTGCCCCCATCACTCTCATTCAGCAAATCTGATCCTATTATGACCCAGCTGCAATTCTGGGATTTTTGTCAAACCGTATGACTTGGAGGCTATGTTTAGCCACAAATGTTAGTGTTCTCCACCCAGTCTCTTTGACCATAAATGAGCAGCAACAGCGTACCATTAGTGCCCCGATTTCATGGAGGTGCTTCACACAAGGTCGCACCTATGCAGATTTTATAACACCCTTCCATTACACGTTTTGGCCTTCTTGTCCATTATTTCACTGAAAATAGTGTAGATCTTTATTGTATTTGTTCTCACTCTTGATTTAGATTTACAGTTAGACTGTAAACTACTCAAGGGCATGCCCTGCATCCCACTCCCTTCTGGGCTGGCCTAGAGCCCAGAGGGTGGGTTTTCCACACCATGCTCCATCAGTGCGGACTGGCTGCCTTCCGCCCTTCCCCTTCACCCCAGCTGGGTTCTTTTAGAGCAGTGTCTTTTTCCAACTCTTCTTCAAAAAAAAGCTTGTATTTTTTTCCTTTAGGAAAGTAACAAATGCCCAGTATAGAATAATTTGAAAATGCAAATAAACTAGAAGAAATCTTTTTAAAATCTACAGCCTCCACTCTCCCAAAACAAAGACTTGTTAACATCCTGTTTTTTTCTTTGCAGTCTATCTCTTCCTCATTCATGCTTCTTGGGGGAGGAGGTATAGTGATGGTGTGTTTTAAGAGATAAATTATAAGGTAAGCACGGCACAACTTATTTTATTGCTCTTCACTTTATTGCACTTTGCAAATACAGTGTTTTTGACAAACTGAGCTTTGCAGCAGCCCTGCACCAAGCAAGCCCATCAGCGCCAGGTCTCCAACACATTTGTTCCCTTCGTGGCTCTGTGCCACAGTTTTGTAATTCCCGTATTTCAAACACTCTCATTATTATTATATTTGTTATGGTGAACTGTGATCAGTGATCTTTGATGTTACTATTGTAACATTTTGGGGTGCCATGAACCACACCCATACAAGACAGTGAACCTAATCCATGAATGTTTTATGTGTGTTCTGACTGATCCACCACCCAGCTGGCTGTTACCCCATCTCTGTCCCTCTCCTTGGGGTTCCCTGTTTCCTAAGACACAATGATGTTAAAATTTAGCCAACTGAATAACCCTACAATATCCTCTAAATGTTCAGGAAAAGGAAGAGTCACACATTTCTCACTTTAAATGAAAAGCTAGAAATGATTAAGCTTAGTGAGGACAGCATGTCTACAGCTGAGATAGGATGAAAGCTAGGCCTTTTGTGCCACACAGCCAGGTTCTGAAAGCAAAAACAAATAAAATTCTTAAAAGAAATTAAAAGTGCTATGCCAGTGAACACACAAATGATAAAGAAAGTGCATCAGCCTTCTTGCTGATAAGGAGAAAGTTTGAATGTTCTGGATATAATAAGATCAAACAAGCCACAGCATTCCCTTAAAGCCTCATCAAGAGCAAGGCCCTAACTCTCCTCAATTCTAGGAAGGCTGAGAGAAGTGAGGAAGCTTCAGAAGAAAAGTCTGAAGCTAACAGAGGTTGGCTCATGAGGTTTAAAGAAAGAAACCATCTCCAGATTATCAAACTGCAGGTGATACGCAAGTGTTGATGGAGAAGCTACAGCATCAGCTGACCTAACTAATAAAATACATGAAGAAGGTGGCTACACTAAAACACAGATTTTCAGTGTAGACCAAACAGCCTTCTATTGCACAACAACGCCATCTAGGATTTTCATAGCTGGAAAAGAGAAGTCAATGACTGGCTTCAAAGCTTCAAAGGACCGGCTGGCTCTCTTGTTGGGCTGGGCTAATGTAGCCGGTGACTTAAGCTGAAGTCAATGCTTACTGACCATCCTGAAAAACCCTAGAGCCCTTAAGAATTATCCTAAATGTACTCTACCTATGCTCTATAAATGGAACAACAAAGTTGGAATGACAGAGCATCTGTATACCACACAGCTTATACAATGTTTTAAGCCCACTGTTGAGACCTACTGCTCAGAAAACAAAGATTCTTTTCAAAATATCATTGCTCATTGATAATGTACCTGGTCACCCAAGAGCTTTCATGGAGATGGAAGATGAGATTTATGCTGTTTTCATGCCTGCTAAGACAACATCCATTCTGCAGCCCATGGTTCAGAGTAATTATTACTTTCAAGTCCTATTTTATTTAAAAAATATATTTTTGTATGGTGATAGCTGCCACAGTCAGTGATTCTCCCAGTGGATCTGGGCAAAGTCAACTAAAAACCTTTTGAAAAGGATTCACCATTCCCTACGCCATTCAGAATATCTGTGGTTTATGGGAAGGGGTCAAAATATCAACATGAACAGGAGTTTCGGAGAAGTGAATTCCAACCCTCATGCATGACTTTGGAGGATGACATAGATGACTTTCAAGACTAGTGGAGGAAGACACTGCACATGTAGTGGAAACAGCAAGAGAACTAGAATCACAAGTGAAGCCAGAAGATGTGACTGAACTGCTGCAATGCATGGTAAAAGCTAAAGACATGAGAAGTTACTTCTTATGGATGATCAAAGAAAGTATTTTCTGGAGATGGAATCTGTTCCTGGTGAAGATGCTGAGAAGACAGCTGAGATGACAGCAAAGGATTTAGAATATTACATACACTGAGTTGATAGCATAGTGGCAAACTTTGAGAGGACAGACTCCAATTTTGAATGAAGTTCAACTGTGGATAAAATCAAACAGCATCATGTGCTACAGAGAAATTGTTCATGAAAGTAAGAATCGATCAACGTGGAAATTTCATTGTCTTATTGTAAGAAATTGTCACAGTCATCCCAACCTTCAGCGACCACCACCCTGGTCAGCTGGCAGCAATCAACATCAGTTCTTCACCAGCAAAAAAGATGATACCTCACTGAAAGCTCATATGATGTTTAGCATTTTTGTGGAATAAAGCATGGTTTTGATTAAGGTATGTACATTGATTTTCTCCAGACACAATGCTATTGCACATGTAATAGACTACAGTATTATAAGCATAACTTTTCTATGAATATACATAACATTTACATGGGACACCAAAAAATAATTTCACTCATTTTATTATGATATTTACTTTATTGTGGTGGTCTGGAAGCAAACCACAATATTTCCAAGATATGCTAATGCATGTTTCTTCTTTACCTTCGTTCTAAAATTCAACATTATACTCAACTTTTGTGTGTGTGAAATTATTGCAAAATGCATTCAAAGCAGCCATTTTTTTGTCTGTCCCTGTAATTTTTTCAATTTTATTTTATTTCACTTATTATTTTTTTATTAAGGAATTATTGATATACACGCCAAGGAAGGTATCACATGAAAAAACAATGTGGTTACTACATTTACCCATATTATCAAGTCCCCACCCATACCCCAATGCAGTCACTGTCCATCAGTGTAGTAAGATACCACAGATTCACTATTTGCCTTCTCTGTGCTACACTGTTTTCCCTGTGATCCCCACACCATGTGTACTAAACATAATACCCCTCAATCATCTTCTCCCACCCTACCCAGCCACCCTCCCACACCCCTCCCCTTTGGTAACCACTAGTTCCTTCTTGGACTCTCTGAGTCTGCTGCTATTTTGTTCCATCAGTTTGGCTTCGTTGTTATACTCCACAAATGAGGGAGGTCATTTGGCACTTGTCTTTCTCCACCTAGCTTATTTCACTGAGCATAATATCCTCCAGCTCCATCCATGTTGTTGCAAATGGCAGGATTTGTTTCTTTCTTGTGGCTGAATACTATTCCATTGTGTAGATGAACCACCTCTTCTTTATCCATTCATCTACTGATGGACACTAAGGTTGCTTCCATATCTTGGCTACTGTAAAAAGTGCTGCAATAAACATAGGGGTGCATATGTCTTCTTGAATTTGAGAAGTTGTATTCTTTGGGTAAATTCCAATGACTGCGATTCCCCTATCAAATGGTATTTCTATTTTTCGTTTTTTGAGGAACCTCCATATTGCTTTCCACAATGGTTGAACTAGCTTATATTCCCACCATCAGTGTAGGAGGGTGCCCCTTTCTCCGCATCCTTGCCAGCATTTGTTGTTCTTAGTCTTCTGGATAGTGCCATCCTTACTGGTGTGAGATGATATCTCATTGTGGTTTTAATTTGCATTTCCCTGATGACTAGTGAAGTGAAGCATCTTTTCACGTGTCTGTTGGCCATCTGAATTTCTTCTTCAAAGAACTGTCTCTTCATATACTCAGCCCATTTTTTAATTGGGTTATTTGCTTTTGGGGTGTTGAGACGTGTAAGTTCTTTATATATTTTGGACGTTAATCCCTTGTCAGATATGTCATTTACAAATATATTCTGCCATACTGTAGGATGCCTTTTTGTTTTGTTGACAGTGTCCTTCACTGTACAGAAACTTTTTTAGTTTGATGTAGTCCCATGAATTCATTTTTGCTCTTGTTTCCCTTGCTTGAGGAGATGCATTCAGGAAGAAGTTGCTCATGCTTATATTCAGGAGATTTTTGCCTATGTTGTCTTCTAAGAGTTTTATGGTTTCATGACTTACATTCAGGTCCTGGATCAATTGCGAGTTTACTTTTGTGAATGGGGTTAAACAATAATCCAGTTTCATTATCTTGCATGTAGCTGTCCAGTTTTGCCAACACAAGCTGTTGAAGAGGCTGTCATTTCCCCAGTGTATGTCCATGGCTCCTTTATCATATAATAACTGAAAATATATGCTTGGGTTTATATCAGGGTTCTCTAGTCTGTTCCATTGGTCTATGGGTATGTTCTTGTGCCAGTACCAATTTGTCTTGATTACTATGGCTTTGTAGTAGAGTTTGAAGTTGGGGAGCATAATCCCTGCAGCTCTATTTTTCCTTGTCAGGATTGCTTTGGCTATTCAGGGTCTTTTGTGGTTCCATATGAATTTTAGAACTATTTTCTCTAGTTTGTTGAAGAATTCTGTTGGTATTTTGATAGGAATTGCATTGAATCTGTAGATTACTTTCGGGAGGATGGCCATTCTGACAATATTAATTCTTCCTATCCATGAACATGGGATGTGTTTTCATTTATTGGTATCTTCTTTAATTTCTCTCATGAGTGTCTTGTAGTTTTCAGAATATACGTCTTTCACTTCCTTGGTTAGGTTTATTCCTAGGTATTTTATTCTTTTTGATGTAACTGTGAATGGAATTGTTTTCCTGATTTTTCTCTCTGCTAGTTCATTGTTAATGTATAGGAATGCCACAGACTTCTGCGTATTAATTTTGTATCCCACAACTTAGCTGAATTCAGATATTAGATCTAGTAGTTTGGGAGTGGATTCTCTAGGGTTTTTTAGGTACAATATCATGCCATCTGCAAACAGGGACAGTTTAACTTCTTTCTTGCCAATCTGGATGCCTTTTATTTCTTTGTGTTGTCTGATTGCCATGGCTAGGACCTCCAATACTATATTGAATAAAAGTGGGGAGAGTGGGCATCCTTGTCTTGTTACCAATCTTAAAGGAAAAGCTTTCAGCTTCTCACTGTTAATTATAATGTTGGCTGTGGGTTTGTCATATATGGCCTTTATTATGTTGAGGTATTTGCCCTTTATACCCATTTTGTTGAGAGTTTTTATCATGAATGGATGTTGAATTTTGTCAAATGCTTTTTCAGCATCTATGGAGATGATCATGTGGTTTTTGTCCTTCTTTTTATTGATGTGGTGGATGATGTTGATGGATTTTCGAATGTTGTACCACCCTTGCATCCTTGGAATAAATCCTACTTGATCTTGATGGATGATCTTTTTTATGTGTTTTTTAATTCGGTTTGCTAATATTGTGTTGAGTATTTTTGCATCTATGTTCATCAGGGATATTGGTCTGCAATTTTCTTTTTTTGTGGTGTCTTTGCCTGGTTTTGGTATTAGAGTGATGCTGGCCTCATAGAATGAGTTTGGAAGTATTCCCTCTTCTTCTACTCTTTGGAAAACTTTAAGGAGGATGGTTATTAGGTCTTCACTAAATGTTTGATAAAATTCCACAGTGAAGCCATCTGGTTCAGGAATTTTGTTCTTAGGTAGGTTTTTGATTGCCAGTTCAATTTCATTGCTGGTAATTGGTCTGTTCAGATTTTCTGTTTCTTTCTGGGTCAGCTTGGACGGTTGTATTTTTCTAGAAAGTTGTCCATTTCTTCTAGGCTATCCAGTTTGTTAGCATATAATTTTTCATAGCATTCTCTAATAATTCTTTGTATTTCTGTGGTATCCATAGTGATTTTTCCTTTCTCATTTCTGATTCTGTTTATGTGAGTAGACTCTCTTTTGTTCTTGATAAGTCTGGCTAGGGGTTTATCTATTTTGTTTATTTTCTCAAAGAACCAGCTCTTGCTTTCATTGATTCTTTCTATTGTTTTATTCTTCTCAATTTTATTTATTTCTGCTCTAATCTTTATTATGTCCCTCCTTCTACCGACTTTGGGCCTCATTTGTTCTTCTTTTTCTAGTTTTGTTAATTGTGAGTTTAGACTGCTCATATGGGATTGTTCTTCTTTCCTGAAGTAGGCCTGTATTACAATATACTTTCCTTTTAGCAAAGCCTTTGCTGCATCCCACAGATCTAGCAGTGTTGAATTATTGTTGTCATTTGTCTCCATATATTGCTTGATCTCTGTTTTTATTTGGTCATTGATTCATTGGTTATTTAGGAGCATGTTCTGAAGCCTCCATATGTTCATGGGATTTTTCATTTTCTTTGCGTAATTTATTTCTTGTTTCATACCTTTGTGATCTGAGAAACTGGTTGGTACAATTTCAATCTTTTTTAATTTACCGAGGCTCTTTTTGTGGCCTAGTATATGATCTTTTCTACAAAATTTTCCATGTGCACTTGAGAAGAATGTGTATTCTGCTGCTTTTGAGTGTAGAGTTCTGTAGATGTCTGTTAGGTCCATCTGTTCTAATGTGTTGTTCAGTGCTCTATCTCCTTACTTATTTTCTGTTGGGTTGATCTGTACTTTGGAGTGAGTGAAGTCTCCTAGAATGAATGCATTGCATTCTTTTTCCCCTTTTAATTCTGTTAGTATTTGTTTCACATACATAGGTGATCCTGTGTTGGGCACATAGATATTTATAATGGTTATATCTTCTTGTTGGATTGACCCTTTTATCATTACGTAATGTCTTTCTTTGTCTCTTCTGACTTTCTTTGTTTTGAAGTCTATTTTGTCTGATACAATTACTGCAACTCCTGCTTTTTTTCTCCCTATTAGTTGCATAAAATATCTTTTTCCATCCCTTCACTTTTAGTCTGTGTATGTCTTTGGGTTTAAAGTGAGTCTCTTTTAGGCAGCATACAGATGGGTCTTGTTATTTTATTCATTCAGTGACTCTGTGTCCTTTGATTGGTGTATTCAGTCCAGTTACATTTAGGGTGATTATCAATAGATATGTACTTATTGCCATTGCAGGCTTTAGATTCGTGGTTACTAAAGGTTCAAGGTTTACTTCCTTACTATCTAAGAGTCTAACTTAACTCACTTACTATGCTATTACAAACACAATCTAAAGGTTCTTTTTTTATTCTTCCTCCACCATTCTTTATATATTAGATACCATATTCTGTACTCTTTGTCTATCTCTTGATTCACTTTGGGGATAGTTAATTTAATTTGCATTTGCTTACTAATTAGCTGTTCTACCTTATTTACTGTGGTTTTATTAACTCTGGTAACAGCTATTAAATCTTAGGAACACTTCCATCTATAGAAGTCCCTCCAAAATACCCTGTAGAGATGGTCTGTGGGAGGTAAATTCTCTCAGCTTTTGCTTATCTGAAAATTGTTTAATCCCTCCTTCAAATTTAAATGATAATCTTGCTGGATAAAGTATTCTTGTTTCAAGGCCCTTCGGCTTCATTGTATTAAATACATCATGCCACTACCTTCTTGCCTGTAGATTTCTGCTGAGAAGTCTGATGATAGCCTGATGGGTTTTCCTTTGTATGTGATCTTATTTCTCTCTCTGGCTGCTTTTAATAGTCTGTCCTTATCCTTGGTCTTTGCCATTTTAATTATTTATTATATGTCTTGGTGTTGTCTTCCTTGGGTCCCTTGTGTTGGGAGATCTGTGCTCCTCCATGGCCTGAGAGACTATCTCCTTCCCCAGATTGGAGATTTTTTCAGCAATTACCTCCTCAATGACACTTTCTATCCCTTTTTCTCTCTCTTCTTCTTCTGGTACCCCTATAATGCAAATGTTCCGTTTGGATTGGTCACACAGTTCTCTCAATATTCTTTCATTCTTAGAGATCCTTTTTTCTCTCTGTGCCTCAGCTTCTTTATAGTCCTCTTCTCTGTAGTTTCTATTTCATTTATTGTCTCTTCCACCGCATCCAATCTACTTTTAATACCCTCCACTGTGCTCTTCAACGATTGAATCTCTGACTGGAATTCATTCCTGAGTTCTTGAATATCTTTCTGTACCTCCATGAGCATGTTAATGATTTTTATTTTGAACTCCCTTTCAGGAAGAGTCATGAGGTCGATGTCATTTAAATCTTTCTCAGGAGTTGTATTAATAATTTTACTCTGAACCAGGTTTTCCTTTGGCATTTCATATCTGTATATGGTGCCTTTTAGAGCCCTGAATCTCTACTCCCTGGAGCTGCTCAGCCCCTGAAGAAATGTCGGGGGTCACAGGGGAGTTGTATTGGTGCCTGGGGGGAGGAAAGAGCTGTTTCGTGCTTCTCGGCTGCTATGGCTGTCTCCACTCCCTGAACCAGTGGGCTAAGCACACAGTTATAAGCCTCTATGCTTTGTGTTTGTAGTTTCTGTAGACAGATCTTCCCTCTGGCTGGGCTAACGCCAGGGTAGGATTTGCCGGTTTGCGAGCCAGGTGGGGCTGGCCAGGAGAAAGGCGCAGTAGGCTGCGTATCACACAGGGGGTCCTTGGAGCTGTGTAGGCAGCCAGGGAGCTGGAGCACCTGAAGATCGTCTAAGGAGGAAGATTTCTTTTTCCTACTTAAATATGAGAGTCTATATGGCAAAGCTCTCAACCGGCTGGGCAGCGTGCACCTAGACAATTTTGTCTACCTGTCCTGTCTCCTGAGCAGTAAGCTCTGTGGAATCCTTGCCCCTTTAGCAGCCCTCTTGCTAAGGGTTTCCTTGTTAGGAAGTCTCTCAGACTGCTCACCTTTCTTTTGTCCCAGAGCAGCTGGATATGGATCCCTGCTTTCCACAAGCAGCTGGAATCTCAGTCTCTCCAGAAATTCTGCCTGTCTTAGCTTTCCAGCCCCGTAATCATGAGAGTATCATGCAAGCACCATGAAATGTAGGTTTCTGCTCCCAGAGCAGATCTCCAAAGTTAGGTATTCAGCATTCTCAGGCCTCCATTCCCTCCCTGCTCCATTTCTCTTCCTCCCTGCCAGTGAGCTGGGGTGGGGGAAGGGCTTGGGTCCCGCCGGGCCACAGGTTTGGTACGTTACCCTGTTCTGTGAGGTCTGCTCTTTTCTCCAGGTGTATGCAGTCTGCCACAGTCGTCTTTCATGTTGGTCTTTCAGGATTAGTTGTATTAATTATATTTTTGTATTATATGCTGTTTTAGCAGGAAGCCTGTGTGTCACCTCTTATGCTGCCATCTTTAATCCAATCCCCAAAGCAGCTATTTTTATGGTGCAACCAAGTAACAATGATTGTAGGTCTCAGTTTTTCTAGATCCCCATAATAGCAGAAATGCATATTAAAAGTAAACATAAACTTGGCCTTATTATTGACATTCTCATTTGTATTTAATACTTTCAATTACTACCAGAAATCTGGTCTTGGTTAGCCTTTTCATTTTCTTCCATTAAAACCAGCCTAGCTGTTATGGCTACCCACTTAATACATTAATTATTTTATTGTTTTATCTTTTTGTTTTTGTCATAGTAATACTGTAATTTATCTTAACATCTCAAACAGCATCTATCATAGGATTCTTCACATAGTAGGCATTAAATAAATGCTTATTAAATTGGACCCACTCAGATAAATTTCAATGGTAAGGGATACCAACTCATTAGAGATTAAGGAATTTTTGAATGAATTGTCAAATAAATGTATTAGTTTTTTTCTGCCTTGGTAATGTCCGTGTGTGTGTGCATGTGTAGTGTATCTGCATAAATCTAAGATGGTTTTATTTTAGAATAATTTTCTTCTCTTTTCCTTTAAAATAAAATTTATGTATTTTTTTCATTAGCAAAGTAATAAATCCTCATTATGGAGGTATTTTTCCTACATATAAAGGGAAAAAGACCTCATCATTGCTCATGCCTAATATATTTTAGGAATATTAACCTGAAACCATAAAATTGCCATTCAGATTATATTTCCAAAAGCAAGGAAAATATCTGGTATAAAATTTCAAAATACTTGCTGATCCATTTACTAAATGAAAAGCAAAAGTAATGATCTTCATTCCAACTTTACATCAACTTAAATCTATCTGTAAAATTACCCACCTTTCTTTTTATATTAAGAAAGTGAACCAATAAGGCAGAAAACAAGTGGCTAGTACAACACATTTCAGAGCTTTCACTGTTCTCTGGCTTTCTTGCCACTTTCATCCAAATCTTCTATCCACCAGGCTTGGATACAATTCCAGCCATAATGAGGAGCAAAGAAAACAATGAAACCCATAAGAAATATGGACATAACCCACAGATTGATCAAGCTCTAATCACTGGTGTTGAAACCCTTTTTATTATGAGTGAACTGGCGACCCAGTTCAATCATAAAAAACAACACCGTGATGCACAGCACAAACCAAGAGGCCACTTGGGAGCACATCTCTGGTGCATACACCGAAGACGATCATTCTGGACCTGGACCCCTTGTATCACTTACCTCATGACACACATAAACTCGCATCTCAGCTTAGGAGCTAGCTTGTTCCAGAATTACCAGATGTGACAACCTTAGATGTAATAACATGGAAGGCCCATCTCTGAATGGAGCACAGGCCAGATTTTGAATAATGCGGCCCTACCATAAGGTTGTGCTGAGGAGCATATTGAAATGTGATGGAGCTTCCAGTTCCAGACGGTTGTTAGAAACACATTACAAATGGCAAGGGGTACAGAGAAAAGCATGTCTGCAAATGCACATGTAGAATGATGCAATTTTAAAGGTATTATTGTAAGGGCACAAATGACTGAAAGGAACGTTATTGGATTCATGTTTATCTCCTCTACATACCCGAAAATCTTGATACCAAGCATCATCTAAAACACAAGAATTTTTTTTTCACAATCAGCACAACAGGTATGAGGGGTTTACCTTGAGGTACTTAGTACATTAAGGATCTGAGTTAAAATTTAGTTAAGTTTATTTAGCAGTAACTCAAAATATATCTCCAATGTAGGATAACAATTTTGAAAATTTTATAGAAAGTGTGAAATGAATAAGTACTCAATTCTCCTTGTAGTAAAAATCAAAATTTGTGGTTTTTTGACCCTTATTCTACTGCTAATGATTGTTCTATTGATGTCAGAAAAAAGACAAGAGATGAGAAAGGTGAAGTTCCAATAATAGCAAATATCCACATGAAGGTTTCACAGTTTATAAGTTTTCACAACTAGGATCTCATTTAATTCTCACAACAGCTCTGTAGAAGGTAGGCTGTTACTGTTCTCATTGGACATATTTATCCATATTTTCATCAAGTATGTTTTATGAATAGTTCTTTCAGAAATGCATCTTCTGGCAACTGCTTGAGATTCTACTCTGTCATGAATATTAGTTTCATTGTTCATGTTTCTGCTCCTTTGGGGATTTTATAGCTTTGTAATGTGTTGATTTAGGATAGGATCATTTTGGTCCAATAGAGATATCTTTTGAAACTTTAAAGGGCTGATCATCATCTGCCTGTTTCCAAATATCACAGCTTCAGCATTTACACGTAATAAAATAGACAACACCAAAAGAAATGTGATTTGTTTTCTGCCCTAGAGATTATATAACCACAAACTGGATATATGGTTACTTGATAGAGAAATAAAACCAAGCAAATACTTTGGTTCTCTTCAACCACAACTCATAGTTTTATGCAAATTAGAACAAAAAAGCTTTTTTAATATTCAGAAAGATTGAAAGAGTGGGACATGAAAAGAGAAAACTTCAATGTAAAAACTTACTTTACATTTGATCATTATTATTGAGAAAAAATTAATCTATGGACTGTAAGAGCTCTAAGAAAATGAAATCTCAGAACATATGTGAAGAAATTTTAACAGTCAGCTAACATATTACTATTACAAAACCCACAGGCCATGACTTTTTAATGCTCTGCACAATCACAGACATGTAATGCAGGGCCACTCATGGAAGGACATTGAGGAGCATGACAAGTACCCTGACGAGGGAAGTGCTTCTGGACGCCTCAGCAGTGATGAACTCTGCCAAGGTCTGAGTGTGAAAAGCAAGTGTGAAGTAAACGGAAATGGGGTTGATTACAAAGTACAAGAGAGCAGTGCAGGAATACAGGGTAAGCACCATTGGCTAAGCCAATAATGGGCAAGTGCATGCCTTTCAGAACCGCTAGTTGCACATGAAAGGAAAAGAAAATTTTAAGTTCACTAATCAGTGACAAGGTGAAATCAATAGCAGATCACATGTGATTGGATGGTATATCTCTTTAGTACTTTCAAAAATAGACTAAGCAGTACTTGGTGAAATGTTGCATCTCTGGGAAACAATCTAGCAACCATGAAAACCATTCAGTCCAACTCACAAACTATACTTAAAGAGTCCACGCGGCAAAGGATGATGCCATCTCTGGACTTCCCACAGTCAGTAACTTTGTGATGAAACCCACACACATTTGCAGAGAGCCTACTTTGTGTATGAACCAGATCTCTGCCTTTGAGTAGCATCCACGGGATCAGCACTTGAATAGGAAGTGAGGCGCTAAAGGGTGCACACCCAATCCTGGAAGCTAAGAGGAGGGGCAGGTGGTTCAGTCTCAAGGGTGGTCAAACCCATTACAGAGTCCAGTCACAGTTGGGGCAGATCCATGGGCAGCAGGGACAGGAAGAGCTTTCATCACAGAAAGGGAAGTTTTGACAGAGTCAAAAAGCCTGATACTGATTTGTTTCTAGATCACTAATCCTACAACAATCAAGTGTTACAGCACCCTTTTGGAGCAGCAGTCTTCAACCTTTTTGCCCAAATACTTTCTAAAATAATTCTAGGCAATTTTAAAGTATAGTTTTAATGCATAGTTTTAGTAGACATCTACAATTTTTTATCTTACATATAAAAATAATTACCCAAAAGGTAGTTTTGATGCATTACAAATGACTGAAAATTGTAAATAAATTTGTTACAATTTTTAAAAATAGATGCAATGGCATCTCAATACCAGAATGATATGACACCCACTATTATTCATCTCAGAAATACATTAGTAAGTTCCTTTAAACAGTTGGAAATTTTATATCCTTCTTCTTTCTCTTCAAAGTATACTTCTACTGAATTTCATTTTTTTTAATATAATTTATTTTATTATCATTAATCTACAATTACATGTGCAATATTACGGTTATTAAACTACCCCTTCATCAGGTCCCCCCCACCAACCCCATTACAGTCACTGTCCATCAGCGTAGTGAGATGTTATAGAATCACTACTTGTCTTCTCTGAGTTGTACTGCCCTCCCCGTGCCCCACCAACATTACATCTGCTAATCGTAATGCCCCCTTTTCCCTCTTATCCCTCCCTTCCCGCCCATTTTCCCCAGTCCCTTTCCCTTTGGTAACTATTAGTCCGTTCTTGGGTTCTGTGAGTCTGCTGCTGTTCTCTTCCTTCAGTATTTTTTCCTTGTTCTTATACTCCACATATGAGTGAAATCATTTGATACTTGTCTTTTTCGGTTTGGCTTATTTCACTGAGCATAATACCCTCTAGCTCCATCCATGTTGTTGCAAATGGTAGGATTTGTTTTCTTCTTATGGCTGAATAATATTCCATTGTGTGTATGTACCACAACTTCTTTATCCATTCATCTACTGATGGACACTTAGGTTGCTTCCATTTCTTGGCTATTATAAATAGTGCCTGCAATAAACATAGGGGTGCATCTGTCTTTTTGAAACTGGGCTGCTGCATTCTTAGGGTAAATTCCTAGGAGTGGAATTCCTGGGTAAATGGTATTTCTATTTTGAGTTTTTTGAGGAACCTCCATACTGCTTTCCACAATGGTTGAACTAATTTGCATTCCCACCAGCAGTGTAGGAGGGTTCCCTTTCTCTACATCCTCGCCAACATTTGTTGTTTTTTGTGTTTTGGATGTTGGCCATCCTCACTGGTGTGAGGTGATATCTCATTGTGGTTTTAATCTGCATTTCTCTGATGATTAGCGATGTGGAGCATCTTTTCATGTGCCTGTTGGCCATCTGAATTTCTTCTTTAGAGAAGTGTCTATTCATGTCCTCTGCCCATTCTTAATTGGATTATTTGCTTTGTGTTTGTTAAGGTGCATGAGTTCTTTATATATTTTGGATGTCAACCCTTTATCAGATACGTTTTTTATGAATATATTCTCCCATACTGTAGGATGTCTTTTTGTTCCACTGATGGTGTCCTTTGCTGTACAGAAGCTTTTCAGCTTGATATAGTCCCACTTGTTCATTTTTGCTTTTGTTTCCCTTGCCCGGGGAGATATGTTCATGAAGAAGTTGCTCATGTTTATGTCCAAGAGATTTTCGCCTATGTTTTTTTCTAAGAGTTTTATGGTTTCATGACTTACATTCAGGTCTTTGATCCACCTTGAGTTTACCTTTGTGTATGGGGCTAGACAGTAGTCCAGTTTCATTCTCTTACATGTAGCTGTCCAGTTTTTCCAACACCAGCTGCTGAAGAGGCTGTCATCTCCCCATTGTATATCCAAGGCACTTTTATCAAATATTAATTGACTGTATATGGTTGGGTTAATGTTTGGATTTTCTATTCTGTTCCACTGGTCTGTGGGTCTGTTTTTGTGCCAATACCAAATTGTCTTGATTACTGTGGCTTTGTAGTAGAGCTTGAAGTCAGGGAGTGTAATTCCCCCTGTTTTATTCCTCCTTCTCACGATTGATTTGGCTATTCGGGGTCTTTTGTGGTTCCATATGAATTTTAGAATTATTTGTTCCAGTTCATTGAAGAAAGCTGTGAGTAGTTTGATAGGGATTTCGTCGAATCTGTAGATTGCTTTAGGTAGTATAGCCATTTTGACAATATTGATTCTTCCTAGCCAAGAGCATGGATGCATTTCCATTTGTTAGTGTCCTCTTTAATTTCTCTTAGGAGTGTCTTGTAGTTTTCAGAGTACAGGTCTTTCACTTCCTTCGCTAGGTTTATTCCTAGGTATTTTATTCTTTTTGATGCAATTGTGAATGGAATTGTTTTTCTGATTTCTCTTTCTGTTAGTTCATCATTAGTGTATAGGAAAGCAACAGATTTCTGTGTGTTAATTTTGTATCCTGCAACTTTGCTGAATTCAGATATTAGTTCTAGTAGTTTTGGAATGGAATCTTCAGGGTTTTTTATGTACAGTATCATGTCATCTGCAAATAGTGACAATTTGACTTCTTCTTTACCAATCTGGATGCCTTGTATGTCTTTGTTTTGTCTGATTGCTGTGGCTAGGACCTCCAGTACTATGTTGAATAACAGTGGAGAGAGTGGGCATCCCTGTCTTGTTCCCGATCTTAGATGAAAAGCTTTCAGCGTCTCGCCGTTAAGTATGATGTTAGCTGTGGGTTTGTCATATATGGCCTTTATGATGTTGAGGTACTTGCCGTCTATACCCATTTTGTTGAGAGTTTTAATCAGGAATGGATACTGAATTTTGTCAAATGCTTTTTCAGCATCTATGGAGATGATCATGTGGTTTTTGTTCTTCTTTTTGTTGATGTGGTGGATGATGTTGATGGATTTTCGAATGTTGTACCATCCTTGCATCCCTGGGATGAATCCCACTTGATCATGGTGTATGATCCTCTTGATGTATTTTTGAATTCGGTTTGCTAATATTTTGTTGAGTATTTTTGCATCTACGTTCATCAGGGATATTGGTCTGTAATTGTCTTTTTTGGTGAGGTCTTTGCCCGGTTTTGGTATTAGAGTGATGCTGGCTTCATAGAATGAGTTTGGAAGTATTCCCTCCTCTTCTATTTTTTGGAAAACTTTAAGGAGAATCGGTGTTATTTCTTCTCTATATGTCTGGTAGAATTCAGAGGTGAATCCATCAGGCCCAGGGGTTTTGTTCTTGGGTAGTTTTTTGATTACCAATTCGATTTCGTCACTGGTGATTGGTCTGTTTAGTTTTTCTGTTTCTTGCTTGGTCAGTCTTGGAAGGTTGTATTTTTCTAAGAAGCTGTCCATTTCTTCTATGTTTTCCAGCTTGTTAGCATATAGATTCTCATAATATTCTCTTATGATTCTTTGTATTTCTGTGGGGTCCGTCGTGATTTTTCCTTTCTCATTTCTGATTTTGTTTATGTGTGTAGATTCTCTTTTTCTCTTAATGAGTCTGGCTAGGGGTTTATCTATTTTGTTTATTTTTTCAAAGAACGAGCTCTTGGTTTCATTGATTTTTTTCTATTGTTTTATTCTTCTCAATTTTATTTATTTCTTCTCTAATCTTTATTATGTCCCTCCTTCTGGTGATTTTGGGCCTCATTTGTTCTTCTTTTTCCAATTTCAGTACTTGTGTCTTTAGACTATTCATTTGGGAATGTTCTTCCTTCTTTAAATAGGCCTGGATTGCAATATACTTTCCTCTTAGAACTGCCTTTGCTGCGTCCCACAGAAGTTGTGGCTTTGTGTTGTTGCTGTCATTAGTCTCCATATATTCTTTGATTTCTGTTTTGATTTGGTCGTTAACCCATTGATTAATTAGGAGAGTGTTGTTAAGTCTCCATGTATTTGTGAGCTTTTTTGATTTCTTTCTAAAATTTATTTCTAGTTTTATACCTTGGTGATCTGAGAAGTTGGTTGGTAGGATTTCAATATTTTTGAATTTACTAAGGTTCTTTTTGTGGCCTAGTATGTGGTCTATTCTGGAAAATGTTCCATGTGCACTTGAGAAGAATGTGTATCCTGTTGCTTTTGGGTGTAGAGTTCTGTAGATGTCTGTTAGGTCCATCTGTTCTAGTGTGTTGTTCAGTGCCTCTGTGTCTTTACTTATTTTCTGTCTGGTTGATCTGTCCTCTAGAGTGAGTGGTGTGTTGAAGTCTCCTAAGATGAATGCATTGCTGTCTATTTCCTCCTTCAACTCTGCTAGTATTTGTCTCACATATGCTGGCGCTCCTGTGGTGGGTGCATATATATTTATAATGGTTATATCTTCTTGTTGGATTGACCCCTTTATCATTATGTAATGTCCTTCTTTATCTCTTGTTACTTTCTTCGTTTTGACGTCTATTTTGTCTGATACAAGTACTGCAACACCTGCTTTTTTCTCTTTGTTGTTTGCATGAAATATCTTTTTCCATCCCTTCACTTTTAGTCTGTTTATATATTTGGATTTGAGGTGAGTTTCTTGTAGGCAGCATATAGATGGGTCTTGCTTTTTTATCCATTCTGTTACTCTGTGTCTTTTGATTGGTGCATTCAGTCCATTTACATTTAGGGTGATTATTGATAGATATGTACTTATTGCCATTGCTGGCTTTAGATTCGTGGTTACTAAGGGTTCAAGGGTTGCTTCTTTACTATCTAACAATCTAACTTAACTTTCTTGTTAAGTTATTGTAAACACAGTCTGATGTTTCTTTATTTCTCTCCCTTCTTATTCCTCCTCCTCCATTCTTTCTATAATAGGTGTTTTATCCTTTGCCTTTAGTTAGTATTTGGATGGTCTGCTTTCTTTGCTATGATTTTTTTTTCTCTGGTGACATCTTTTTAGTCTTAGGTGTGCTTCCATCTAGAGCAGTCCATTTAAGATATCCTGTCGTGGTGGTTTATGAGAGGCAAACTCTCTCAACTTTCGTTTGTCTGGAAATTGTTTAATCCCTCCATCATATTTAAATGATAATCGTGCTGGATACAATATTTTTGGTTCGAAGCCCTTCTATTTCATAATGTTAAATATATCATGCCATTCTCTTCTGGCATGTAAGGTTTCTGTTGAGAAGTCTGATGATAGTCTGATGGGTTTTCCTTTGTAGGTGGTCTTTTTTCTCTCTCTAGCTGCCTTTAATACCCTGTCTTTATCTTTGATCTTTGCCATCTTAATTATTATGTGTCTTGGTGTTGTCTTCTTTGGGTCCCTTGTGTTGGGAGATCTATGAGCTTCGGTGGACTGCGAGACTATTTCCTTCCTCAGCGAGGGAAATTTTTCAGCAATTATTTCTTCAGACACACTTTCTATCCCTTTTTCTCTCTCTTCTTCCTCTGGTACTCCTATAATGTGAATATTGTTCCGTTTGGATTGGTCACACAGTTCTCTTAATATTCTTTCATTCCTAGAAATCCTTTTATCTCTCTCTGACTCAGCTGCTCTGTACTCCTGTTCTCTGATTTCTATTCCATTAACAGTCTCTTGCATGTCATCCATTCTGCTGCTAAGCCCGTCGATCGCTTGTCTGATTTCTGCATTGTCTTTCCTCAGTTCCCTCACTTCCTCCCTCAGCTCTTGCACATTTCTCTGTAGGTCCATCAGCATGGTTATGACTTTTATTCTGAATTCTTTTTCAGGAAGACTGTGCATTTCCATCCCTTCAGACTCCCTCTCTGGGGTTGTCTGGTTGATTTTGGTCTGAACCATATTCCTCCAACTTTTCATGACTACAGAATTGGTCACTGATAGTTGCCACGTATGTCAGCTGGGCTCTTTAAGACTTTAAAAAGAGAAGAAAAAAAAAAGAAGAAAGAAAGAAAGAAAAAAAAGAAAGAAAAGAAAAAACAAAAACAAAACAAAACAAAACAAAACGCCCTCCGGACGTCGATTCTGTGGGAATGCTGTAGGTGGTGCTATTGCCCCACTATTCCACAGCTGTGGCTGTGCTGCTCTGCAGGGCCCTTTATCGCTCTGGCAGGGGTGGGAACGAATAGGAGGCTGTTGATCTCAGTGAGAAGTGTAAGTATGGCTACGCTTCCTCAGTCCCCAGCAAAGGCATCTGAAACTCCCCAGGACTCCCAGCCTGCTGGGCTGAGTGTGCTGGGGCGATCCGGCTCCTCCGCTGGGCTCCTGTCTCTTTAATACCGCTGAAGAAAGCGCGCGCTTTTTTTTTTCTTCCCAGGAGCTGGCTGCAAGCATCCTGGCGCGTTCCCTGCTCAGATCCTGCCCCTCTGTCTCTCCAATCTCCGCTGCACTGCGCGATGTGGGTCTGCGCTCCCTGCGCAGATCACCGGGGCTGGCTACTTCGCGGGGTGTACTTCCACTCCCTCCCGGCTCTGAATCCTCTCCTCCTGCCGGTGTGCTGGGGTGGGGGTGTGCTTGGGTCCCGCCGGGTCGCAGCTCCGTATCTTACCGGCCTCTTGGGTTGCCGAGTCATCTTGTGTGTAGCTGCACGCTGTGCACTTTCCTGTGTATTCTCGTCTCTCTTTTAGGAATAGATGTATTTGCTGTGTTTTCTTAGATAAATATAGCGTTGGGAGGAGATTTCTGCCACCCTGCTCACACCGCCATCTTCCCGAATTTTATTCTAATGCAATATATTTTTATTCTTCAAAGTCTTATTGATCATTCTGGATAGTCTTTATAATAAAAAACAAGTATGATTTCCATTGTAACCAAATTACACTTACCAGACTACTAACTAGCCTACTTTGGAGACTTCAGTAAGCATAAAATGGGCATGTCATCTAAGTTCACTTAGTTATAAAGTGTCCTTATCTCAAGTTCTTATTGTGAAATTAGCTCTAAAAATTACACTGACCAAGCCTGAAATACTTTCTGATGTTTCTGGACATGATGTGATGTGAGAAAACCTTCCTCTGCTTTTCCTATGGCCTGTCTGAGTACTTCATGAAGTAGAAATTGTTTTTGCTTTTTGAGGGCCCTTTCCAAAAAATGCACGAAACATAACTGCAATATATCCCAAAACAACAACAAAGAGCTGTTCACAATTAAGTTATCTTAAAAAGCTGGTAACTGTTTTTAAAATGTAGAACACAATAATAACTTCATTTTTCCTTAGAGTTTGACTTTAATAGTTGTGGAATTGTATTTTTTGTTTAATTTTTGGTGCTGCTTTATTTGAATAATTTTCAAGTGTCATTTTGAAATGTAAAGAGTATTTTCAGTGCTAATCCAAAAGTAAATAAAAATCATTTTTAAAAAGATCAAAAAGGAGGGAGTTAAGGTTGGACATTTGTTCACATCTAGCAGAGTTCTAATGACATGTATAAGTTCTCACTTTTAAGGCAAAGGTTTCATTTGAATTATAGATGTTAATGTTAACAAGTAAATAAAAAGTTTGCAAACTGGTATTTCATAGCAAAGAAAATAAGCTCACTCATCAATGTTAATCTAGTAATGTCATAATCAAATTGTAAGATGTCTAATTTTTAACTTGATCCAAAATCCCTTACTTATTTATGAGAAATTTGTTGTAAAAACCCACATACATTTAGGAAAAAAGTTGAAATTTAATTGCCTAGGACTACTCAGAATAACGAGACTATATCAAGACTATAGACATCTTAACAAAAAGTAAAATTACAACATATTAAAAGATTTTTACACAACTTGTAGAATTCTAAATGTTCTAACTTATTACTGTAAAAATCATTCATATCCACCTCTTCCCTATGAAATCATCAAAGCCATAGAAGAATAACTGGATTATCAAATTTTCTTTTTCTTGATTGTATTTCCCACAAGTCACTCACTGACTCATAAGTGCTTCACAATTACGATTCAGTATTTCTAAGGCAGGCTGCAAATATAAAATATTTCATTGTCATTTTTCTTGCTAATCATGTCTAGTAAATGAAAGATAATGATGATCTAAATATGGTATTCCCTACTTATATTTACCATAATAAAGTAGTAGGTCAATCTCATATTTCAAATATTCCATAAAGTGTGTATCATAGACACTCAGGAGGGAAAAAAAGCAATAACTTCCTAGATGCTGAAGTAAAGCAATCAAGTATCTTCTCTGGCATAACTCAGTCTCTGTAGAAACTAAAGTAGAAAACTGTATGATCGATGTTAATGTTGATGTCTTAATGAATTTCCTGCCATAAAGGAGAATCTACACATTAACGAATTAATGGTCAAAACCAGCTATCTGAGGGTACTAGAACAGCTACACAAATCTACCTTTTTGATAGAAGAACGCTGTATGCATTAGTCTTAAGTATAGTCATATTGTGAGTCATGGTTTTAAAATGACAACAGAGAAAGCTTAGGGATGAGGTGGGTAATGATCCCTACCAGGGGTCCAGTGGAGGGCCTGACTTCCTAAGGAAAGGGAGCTGCCTATATTCGGAATCCTATCTTGCCACCAACCTACAGACAAGAGAGTCATAGAATGTTAGTGAAGAAAGATCATTAATTCCAGGCACCAGACACATGTGGCCTTTAAGAAATGCAGTAGTTTTTATAAGTGAGAAGAGTTATCTAAAATCTGAATTTGGGAAATGTTAGTGAGATGGTTCTAACAACTAAATTGCTAAGGTACACATTCTTTTATGAAGCTATATCACTTATGTTAGTGTCAGCCTCTTTTTCTCTATGGAAACTGACAAAAGAAACAATGTTTTCTTATATTTCTTTAAAATATATGAAATTGACAAGAGCCAAGGCAATATTTCTATGTATTTTTCAGAAAATGTGAAAACAATTAAAATAGCTACTAAACATCTCTCCTAGACCAAACCTGACAAGGATCCTAATTTTCCTCTCCTCCAGAATCATTCAGTAGACCTTTAAACTTTTCTACTATTTCTATATGCAGATAACATGTAGATTTAAAACATCACTGAAATAGCATATTTGTTTCATATTCTTCCATATTTTTACAAAGGCTTCTGTTAAAGTTTAATTATGCACACAGTGAAGACTGCAATTCACAGAGTTGATTCTTCTGTAAATATACCTCTACAAGCCTTTTTTACTTTGTGTCTTTATAGTATGAGTTTTGTCTCAGTTATCATCTACTTGTTTCATGGCTTACGTTTCTAATGTACTGTTTATTTGCACTGAAATACACACTTCAGTTCTGATTGATACTCTCAAAGCAGCTCACGACTGAACTTGTGTCATCTCCCATTTTAGTGCACACAATCTGGATAACCATTTGGTAATCCACGGTGATGCTAAACCCCACAGAACCACATCAGGAGCTGACCCCAAAGGATGACTTCCACTAAGTCCTTTAAGGTTAAAAAGGGAATTACTCCATCATGTAAGTAAAAGCAATCTGCAGTAGAATGACTTACTTGTAGTCAACTACTAGTGTTATCTTACAGCTAACTCCTTTTACCTATGGATAAATTAATCTAGAATCATAATATTAAATGTATGATATTTTCCATGGCATTTTACACAGAATAGGTATTTATCTGAATTAAAACAGACTCAAGATAGAAAATAATGTATTTCATTGTGAGTTAACCAATGTCATAATCATATTCAAAATCACTATTTGTGCTGCATAAGGAAGTAGAATAATTATACATCAGCATTTTTATTTTTAATTTTAACTTGTGTCAGTTTGTAATTATTATGACATGAAGCCTACTATTTAAAATAATAAACTCTTCTGAAAAAGGAAGTTAATATGCACTTTTTTATTTTTAATCTACCAAAAGAAGAAATCCTGAATTTCCAGAATTCATTCATTTATTTATTATTTCAACAAATCATTCAGCAATACTTAATAGGGGTCACTATGTGCCAGGTACTCATTGCTGTGGATATAGAAAGGTCCTAGTTTCATGGCGCTTACTAAATTTGACAGGGGCCCTGGAACATGTTGATGGTAATGGTGGTAATAATATATTCTATAAGTAACACAAAATATGAAGCCCAAAACTAAGAAGAGATTCATAACTTGAACAGAGAAGCAGTTCCAAAGTGATTAGATGCAAGCTGATAGACAAATCATATGCCCTGTCCTCCAGACAAATTATAGGCACATTCAAGAAAAATGTGGCTCATTCCCTTTCTACTTCTGAACTGAACAAGCTTAGCAAGGTTGACATACATTTTTTTTTAATGAGATACTAGTACACATCCTGAAAAATACAAAAATGTTTTTCTGGACACATGATGAACTAAATAAACTGTAACCTCTCCTGCTATCAAACATGAGAGATGCTGATTCAAAAATAGTGAGCATCTTTTGAAATGCTGAAGTCACTTAGAAAGGAGGTCCCCAGGGTGAATGGCAGCAAACTCAGTGATGGCACTGCCCCCAGGCTGCTAGTCCAGGTAACCAAAGTGCCGGAAAGCTGGTGCCCTCCAAGGCTGAGCCTGGGTGGTAGACTAGAAGGGTCCAACCAGCAGCATGAGGGGCATATTGAAGTCTGCATGTCCTTGCCTGGAATCTGGGTGGCGAAAACATCTCTCGGAGAGCAGAAGGGGTTTCAGATCTACACATTTTCAGATCCAAGTGTCCCCAAACAGAGATGATAACATGAACATGTGGTCTCAATCAGGTAATACTCCCCACAAAAGCAAACTCAAAACCACTCTGAGGAGATATCCTGACAGTGAAGGCTACCCATAGACAGAACCCAGACAAAGATGAGCTCCCAAGGTAAAATGTCAGCCTGCACCACAGTCCGCACATTCATCCTCCCCAAGTGTCAGTCATGATGTGAGCCAACCCTGTCAATGTCAATACGAAAAGGAATCCAGGTGCATTGTTTGATGCTTAATTATCAACAACAAAACAAAAACAGTGGGAAGTCTCCCAGAACATTTACACAATATATGCTCTTCTAGCTTCTAAAGATGGAAATACAAAATGTCTTAAAATTACCATTCAGTAAACGAACTCATCCTTGAAGAAATCAGGTAAAAAAGATAGGTCAGCTAATAACAATTTTTAGTACCTATCTTTAATTGAGATATAATTTGTAGAGTAAAATGTATAAATCCTAAGCATGTAACTTAATGATCTTTTACATACATATACACTCATGTAATCCCAGGTCAAGATTAAGAATGCTTTTATCACCCAGGAAACTTCCTCCACCCTTTCCAGGGATGGTCTTCCCAAGCTCTTAGTGACCACTTTCCTCATTTCTATCACATAAATTAGTTTTGCCTATTCAACTTCACAGAAATGGAATATTTCTCTTTTGTATTTGGCCTCTTTCACCCAGCCTAACTTTTCTTTTTGAAACTCAGCCATATTATTGTATATATCACTAATTTCTCTTTTTTAAGTACAAAATAACTATCCATTATATGATTATGCCACAAAATTTTCACTCATTCTTCTGTTGATGGATGGACATATGGCCTGCTTCCAATTTGGGGCTATCATGACAGGAGGCTACCATGACATTCCTGGTTAAATCTTTTTGTGGCATATACACTCGTTTCTCATAGCTATGAAGCTGAGTGCCTAGTTGCCTTACCCGGAGGCATTTTTCAGACTTTTTTTTTTCTGTAGACTGATTTTGCTATTCTAGAAATTCACATACATGAAGTTATAAAGTTTGCAATGGCAGTGCAAGGGTTGTGGGGAGATAGGTTAATAGAATGTGCCATTCTATCACCACATGAGAAGTACTAGGATGAGCACAAATACAGGTTGCAAGGGGGACCCTTAGGACACGGCACCTCACCTAGTCCTAAGGAGCCAGATAAGACTTCTGGGAGGAAGAGCTTCTGGGAGCAGCCTGGGTCTTAGAGGATTTAGGCAGGTGAAAAGGCAGTGAGAGGGAGGGAGAGAGAGAGAAGAAAAGACAGGTAAGGGATAGGGGATGGAGGATGCGGTGTTTTAAGCAAATAGATCATCAGAAATGAAAAGTTAAGAAGCAAGCGAGGGAAGGCATGGTGGGAGTAATGCAGGTGAGGTCAGAGAGATGGGCAAAGACCCAAGCATTCAGGCTCTCACACAGGAGGTCCTGGGGAATTAGGAGTGTGAAGTCCAAGCAGGTAAGACCAAAAGAGTGTTTGGAATCATCATTCTCACAGCAATGTTGGTCAGATCAGAGTGGGACGAAAAAGGAGCAGGAGGATGTATTTGGGACTGCTGTGGTCAGTCAGGTCAGAGGATCGTGGGTCCCAGAAGAAAAATGATAGTAGAAGCAGACTTGAGATCCTAGAAATGATAGATATTCTTTCCCCTCTTTCTATAACATTTTACACAAAAAAATATATAAGTTCAAATCTATCTGATCAGCAGCAAATCAGACAAGCTCTTCTCAAAGCTAAACTAGCAGCCTTAAAACAGCAGTGGGTCTCAAAAGTAGAGTACCCTCCTAAAAAGTAAAGGGGGAAGCCCACTGGTCTTCTTGCCTGGAGGCACAGAAAGCCGGGGCTCCTGCCATGAGGCTTACTTATGTCATTCCTCTTCTCCCGGGACTCCCAGCTGACATTACCCATTGCGAAGGTTTAGTCCGGCTCGAGTCACGTTCCTCAATACCTTACTTTGACAAGTGAGTTCTCCCTGAAGCCCTAGGATGCACTGCTGTTTAAGTCAAATTTTTGTTTTCATATATAACAAAGAATTTGCTCTTCTTGCTAGCAGGGTTTCTCATGAATGAATTGCAGATAACTCAGGTGCAATTTCCCCCTCTGTATAAATAACTGTTGAATGAAGGATTTCTCAATTATCAATTATTAAGGTTGTGGAGACTAGTGTAAAAGTGGCAGGTAACACCTAGAAAACGATGGTCTGCAAATTTCTACATATTTTGCTACTAAATGACATCATCTGGAACCACTCTTCCAGCCTTCATTACTGAAAAACTTGAATGAAATACATGTTCCTTTACTCTCAGCTTTTCCTCTAAGTCAGTGTTTGGCTAACTAGCCTGCAAAGCAATCCAACCAGCTCCTAGCTTTTGTGGCTGAAGTCTTATTGGAACTCTGCCCCATGCCTTGTTTACATACTATTTACGGCTGCTTTTCACACTCCAACAGCTGAGCTGAGTGGTTGGGGAAGAGACCTTATGGGCCACAGAGCCCAAAATGTTTACCATGTGGCCCCCACAGAAATGTCTGCAGACTTCTGCTCTACATGAAGCTGCAAATTAACAGCTAAAAATATCCTCTTTTCTAAACTTATTGGAAGGATAAAAATGAATAGACACTGAAATCATGAAAAGAAAGGTTGAAACACTCCCCAAAGCTGAGCCCCATGCCTTTTTTCTCACATGTGCAATGGTGATTAGCTGCTAGACAGTGGGGCACACTGGGACCCATGGCAAGGGACACGAGCAGGTGGGAGGTGCTCCCCATTTCTGAAAGGGGCCGTAAGGAGGCAGATTAATCTGCTAAAAACCGCTGAAGGGGGATCTGCCAGTCCCCATGGACAGACTTAGATGAAAGAGGAGAGAGATGTCAGAGGAGTATTTCATGTGGTATTTAAAAGACAAAGTCCAGATCCTTAAGCTGCGAGGAGAGCCAGGGGAGGCTCACACATACTTGGCGGCAGTCACTAACGGAGCCCACCCATCCTGCCCGGACCCCCACAGGAGTCAGCCTGACGGCGCAGGGCCCTGGCCGGCAGCACCTGCACCTGTCGGGAAGGGCAGGCTTTCCTGTCTTGGGAGCACTTTGGAGCCACACCCTGAACATGGAGAGGGCCTGCTTTCATAAATCAGGGTGTGAAATGGCAAATCTGTCTTCATTTCATTTCAACCCCAGAAAGAACCGCCCAGACTGTCTCAAGTGCACCCCCTGCCCTGCGCCGGTCTTCCTGTGTGTTCCCTGAGTGCTCGCGGTAATCCTCATTTGCTGTACAAACTGCACAGAATAAAACCCATCCAGGTCAATAGCCCACTTTCCCCAGACTGACCCTCCCCCCCACCCCAGCTGGCCCCCTTGGGCCAACACGACCCGCGTTACATTGAGTGGAAAAGCACTACAGACTTTTGAAGTGCCAATCAAATTATCATCACGTATGTACAGCTTATTTTCCACATATAATAATAAGCACAAAGGATTTGTAAATTTTGGAGCATAGCTCTGGCCATGAATGAAATAAAATCCTCCCAGGGTATCCTTCCGCTCACCCCCATGTACAGTCTGGCACAGGGGCTCGAGTGTGACAGGCGAGACAGCACCCCCTCCTCCCAGGCCTGGTCCTCCCTGTCTCCTTTTTTACTTCGACTCTGCTATTCATTTTCACCTCTGACAGTTAAAACCCCAGGACAAGATTGTCACAAAAAGGATTATCTTTCAGATCAATAGTGAAATTGATTCCAAACCCCACTATTTATCAGCCTGCAGCTAAAGCACAACTGGCTAGGAAATATGTCCTCTTGTTCCAATGCATGTTCAGTTCACCTGGGCAACATTTCACTTCATTCTACATGAATGCAATATCCTGACTTTTAACCTATACACTCCTAATCATAAAATACATACCATTTGCCAGAAGTGATCTTTTCATTATCCTTTTATAGGTAAGGCAGAGTCCTTCACCCTCAGCTGAATATATTTATAACACGCCAGGTACAGATTATTTTTTCAGTTAAATATTCTAACCCTAAATATGGAGGCTAAAATATAGTTGAAATGGCAACAGTTTTGATAGGAATAGACAAGATTAGCTAACCTACTTCCATCCTACATCTTCATAGATTTTTGGTCTCCCACATCTCCCCCATTAATTGTTTTACACCAAAACTCAGGGGAGAGTTTAATACAGTCACTGACAATTTTGCTGCCCTAAGGGTTCCTTTAACCATGGAATTCAATGGTGGAGGAGTTTCACTAACCTCAACTAGGTTTTACAGGACCAGAAAACCTAGGATTTCAATTCCTTAGTATAATTTAAATTAATTTAAAACCCTATCTTACCTTATCAGTAATTCAAAACATTCTACCTAAAAGCTCCATATACTGAAGTAATAGTATTATTTATATTATATAATATAATATATATATAATAATTGCATATTATATATAATTAAATATAATAACAGATTGATGTAACTCATTCAAAAGTGAATCACTATAGGTAGAAGTTACCTTAAAGAAATAAGGTAAGAAAAAGGGCTCTTTGGGGCAAGAGATACTTACTATATACAGACATACACATATATATGGAATACTAGAGCAATGATTTATTACACTCAAATAGCAAATAAATAGCTAGAAGGAAAATAAATATATCAAAATTATATATTCATATCACATGGTCTTGTATAAACATTTCACAATGTCTAGTGTAGACATTTTAAATTACTTAAACTAGAAATAAAGGTCAACCAAAACTTGCCAATGGCTTACATTTTAAACCTTCATATTTAAGCCAATTATTTAGACTCTAAAATGTATCACGTACAACAATGATAAAGCTAATATTTACACAGCATTGACTCCATTACTCTTGAGAATTGTTCTAAATGCTCTGCAAGGATGTGGAGAAAGGGGACCCTTGTGCCCTGCTTGTGAGAATGTAAGTTGGCGCAGTTACTATGGAAAAACAAGTATGAAGGTTTAGCATAAAACTAAAAAACAGAGCTACCATAGGATCCAGCAATCCCTCTTCTGGACAGCTCTCCTAAGGGATTGAAAGCAAGATCTTTAGGAGATTGAAGAGCATGGATGAGCCCTTTGCACCCCTATGTTCACTGCAGCGTTATCCACAACAGCCAAGACACAGACACAGCCTAAGTGCCCATCGATGGAGGGATGGAGCAATGGATAAGGAAAATGTATATGTGCATTATACATATTATATATGCAGTCTATGTATTAATATATATAAATTACATGTATATTCACCACAAAAAAGTAGGAAATTCTGCCATTTGCGACAACATGGATGGACCTGGAGGACACTGTGCTAGTGAAATAAGCCAGCCCCAGGGGGCAAACACCACGACACACTTACATGAGGATCTAAACTAGTCAGACTCTTAGCAGCAGAGGGAAAGGGTGGCTTCCAGGGGCTGGGAAGGGGAAGACACAGAGAGATACCAGTCAAAGGGTATCTAAAGTCTAGCTTACATGAGATAAGTAAGTCCTAGAGGTCTGTACTGTATTGTATACTTAAGCATCTGCTAAGAGGGTAGATCGTCTGTTGTATCTCTATTATAAATAATAATTTATAATAATTAGTGTGGGAGAAAAAAAAATTGTCAATATTAATGTGTTTATTGCTCACAGCTCACTCTGAGCTAGGCATTATCATTATCACCATTTGATGCTTGACAACTGAGACAGGGTAAGTCACCCAAGGTGGCACAGCTGGTCAGTGGCAGAGGCAGGATAGGAACCCAGGAGGATTGCTCAGAGCCTGCCCTAGAGCACGATGCTACAGTTCCCTCATAGGCAGGGCTCTGCTGGTGGACAGAACCTAGCAATCCTACTCTCTAGTAAGCTTATAGCCCTCGCCACTAGCTGTTTACATATCACTACCTCAAACATGGAAGTAATCGTGTTCCACACTAATTCCTCAGCAGGTTCACAGATTTTAGAATATTAACAAGTAACTTTAAGCTATAAAATAACTTCTACCTAAATGAAGGATGTAATAGTAACCATAGCAACAGAGTAAGATGGGTTTACAAAGCGTAAAGTATCCTAAGGTATTTGCTGCCCTCACAAAAAGCTTTCTCTCAATTTACAGTAAGGACATAACCATTAGCAGGAAAATAATAGTAAATTTTCCTAATGGATTATATTACTATCTAGATTAGCGATATTTCATCTTAGCACTTCTATTTCCAAAAGGACAAGGGCTATATTCAAATCTGCCCAATTTATATCTCAATAATAGGAATGCTTAGTTCATTCAAGATTTTACACTAAATCTTAAATAAGCTAACATTTAAAATAAATCAAATCATATTTAAATAAATCATGATATGTACATAGGTTCAATGAGAAAAATATGCAATTAGAATAAGGTTTTAACAAAACCAAATGTTTTCTACACGACTACAAACATAGATGTATATTTAGTATGGAGTACAATCATAATTAACTTTGAATGTTTTTCCTTAAGAAACAGATTTGTTGTTTTCTTTTTGTAATTCAAAACTTATTGTGAAGAGTAGGCCTCACTGGAGAAATAATGCGGTAAATCCTTTTTGTAATATCTATTGGCAAAGGAGCCATAGGATTGCTTAAATAAATATTATTTAAAGACTGCTCGTACTGTATACAGGATTAATAAAGAAAGAATTATTAAGAAAGCCTCTGCTTTTGCTACAAGGCTTATGTAGCCCTGTTCTCTTCAATGTGTATCAATGACAGGGAGAAGCTAAAGCAGGTTACTGCTTTTCAAATATTTTGATGACAATAAGAATAACAATTCAGATAGTTTGGGATAATGTGCTGGTCTTATCAAGCTGAAATTTAATAGAAATAACTGTGCTGGAGTTTCATAAAAACAACTTTTCAAGTATGAGAACTAAGGAGATTAGGCATTAACAGACAACAGCTTTCACATAAATCCATAGTGAATGACCATCAAAAGAGTAAATACCATCTTAGGTGAGTAGTTGTTGTATAACATTTGGAATAAATGAGAAGACAGCCAGCCTTGTGTTGTCACAGCACACATCAAGTACACGGCATTTCATTTCAAGGAGGACATGTGAGATGAAAGGCATTTAGAGGGAAAACAGCCAGGATGGTGAGGGAGTGTTAAGATCACATCACATGAACAGTGTGTCACAATGAAGTGAAGCTCCCTGAGGTCAGGGACTGACTGCTCCTTAGTTTTGTCACCAATACTGAATACACAGTAGGTTCAGAGTAAATGTGTGTTGTGATATGAACAAATTAATGTATCTACATGTGCAGAAAAGAATACTCAGGTATGAGAAGAGTGAAAAACTTCAAATATTTGAAGGAGGACATACAGAGGAGGATACAAATTACTCTGTTTGGCCTCAAGAGTAGAACCAAGACCAACATGTAGAAAGCACAGGAAAATAAATCTCAACTCAACTAAAAGAAGGCTATTATGGTCTTTAGAGGCCTCCTAGAACAGAATGTCTGCCCTGATCCCTCATGCTGGAAGGGATCAAGCCAGATGAGGGTTTAGACACATTGACATTGGGGAAAACTGCTTCCTAGTGCTCTGGACGCCCAGAGGCAGAGAGGAAAGCTTCCAACAGGATTCCTTCCCTCAGGTGAAGATGCTACCATGCTGATGCTCAGTTTGGTTCAAGGTGACCTGTTTATAAAACTCCCTGAGGAGGAAGGATGTGCATCATTAGTGTACATTCTTGCAGAACAATGATGAAAGGCTTAGTATGAAATGGTCATGGTGCAGTCAGGGTGGAACTCTCCATATCCACCCGCAAGTTGGCATAGTCACACTTCTAAGGGGACCTACCATTAGGCTGGGGGCACACATACTTCCTTGAGGACTGGTGGACCCCCTGCCGCTCATTCTCATCTCAAAGATAACTGATTCTGCAACAAATGCTTCTTCCTAATTCGTCATCAACAAGTACAGTCCTTGAGTTTTCTAAATATATGTAAAGAGAACTCCTCTAAATAAAAAATGAAAGAAAGCTTAAGCTAATCGTAGCAGTCACACCTCCTGAGAAGATCATCTGCTTGCACAAGGAAGGCTCATGAAGAGCTTCAGAGATGCGGACATCAGACGGCCAAACGGAGGACCTGATTCAAGAAAAGGCAGATATGACAGAACTAAAAACATCATGGAACTGTTACAGCATATCTGAGAAACAAGTCACTGGGTATTATTTAGCATGTTCCATTGGAGAGTCACTCCCGAAAAGGCCAAGATCTTAAAAGAATAGGTAGTAGTTATTGAGAAAGTACAGGGAAGAATAAAGATAATATGAAGAAACAAACAGAATGATGTCCTTGAGTTTAGAAGTGGCAGCACTAGTGAAATAAATGAAAACTATTAAAGAATTCTCAGTGTATGTTCTGTAAAATACTTTTAGCTCTTCAAAATGTATCTATTGTATAGGTGGGTGTCAAAAGACTCAGGCAATATTACATCTTTGTCTTCTATAGTAACATTTTAATCATAGTCTAACATCCTCTAAACATGTGAAACATATCTGGATTTTGTAGATATAGCCTGGCTATTTCAGAGTAAGGCAGTTACCTGAATGCCCCTTAACTTAGACACATTAGATGATGGTGGGGATGGAATGGATGAGAGGTAAGTCGTGATAACGTATCCCTCAAAATGGTAGAAAGAAGATTGAGGAGGACCAGTGTGGAAGTGGCTCTTGCACTCATTTCCAAGTGCACCGAAGAAATCCTAAACTAGTGTGATGGTGCTGAGGAAATGAAAGAGTGACTATGACTCCTAACAGAGGAAGCTTGGTGCCATAAGCCCGTAGGTGCAAAATCAGGCAAAAGCCACATTTTCTGCTTTAAAAACTATTTTACTGTCTCTTTTAAAAATATTTTAATAGTGCTTATAAAATGGTTTATATCATATATGTTAATTGATATATATACTTTAATATTCATGCACATAAAACTCAAAAATCTCTAGAATCCTGAATATATATAAACTATGCCTTTAAATTCGTATTTACACATCAAATATATAAATGTCAAACATGTATCTAAATTTTTGAACATAAAAATATTTTTAAGGATGACCTCTGGTTTAATAACAGAAGGGAAGTCCCATCTACATCAATGTAAATGTGCATGAAAGGAAATTTAGACACTAAACTTTACTGGGAGAGGACATGTGTCTGAGCTTTAATATCAAGTTTGAAATCTACAAAGATAGTTCATCAATTTTTCAGATTTGTGAACTGTGATTGATGAAATCTCAAGTCCATATTCAAAAAACTGAAAGATACATAGCATTAAAATAGTCATAGAGAACAGGGATTAAAGATGGCAACATGAGATGTGAGACAGAGGCTTCCTCGTAAAACCTCATATAATATGAAAATAAAGCTACTACAACTATTCTTGAAAGGGCAATGGGAAAGAGGACGGCAACAAACTGCATACACCTGGAGACGAGCAGCCCTCACAGAAAAAGGTAACGTACTAAAGCTGTGGTCCTGCGGGATCCAAGCCCTTCCCCCACCCCAGCTCACTGGCAAGAGGAACAGGAACTGAGCAGGGAGGGAGTGGATATGTGGGACTGCTGAATACCTAACTCTGGAGATCTGCTCTGGGAGCACAAACCTACATTTCATGGTGCTTGCATGATACTCTTGTAATTAGGGGTTGGAAAGCTAAGACAGGCAGAATTCCTGGAGAGACTAAGATTCCAGCTGCTTGTGAAAGCAGGGATCCATACCCAGCTGCTCAGGGCAAAAGAAAGGCGGGCAGTCTGAGAGACTTCCTAACAAAGAAGCCCTTGGCAAGAGGGCTACTAAAGGGGCAAGGATTGCACAGAGCTTACTGCTCAGGAGAAAGGGCAGGCAGACAAAATTGTGTGGGTGCACTCTGCCCAGCAGGTTGGGAGCTTTCACGATCTTCAGGTGCTCCAGCTCCCTGGCTGCCTACACAGCTCCAAGAACCCCTTCTGTGACAGGCAGACTAGTGCAACTTTCTTCTGGCCAGCTCCACCGGGCTTGCAAACCAGGAAATCCTTCCCTGCTGTTAGGCCAGCCAGAGGGAAGATCTGTCTGCAGCAACTAAAAACGCAAAGCACAGAGGCTTATACCTGTGTGCTCAGCCCACTGGTTCAGGCAGTGGAGACAGGCATAGCAGCCAGGAACCAGCAAACAGCCCTTTCCTCCCTGGAGGCACCAATACCACTCCCCTACAATCCCCACATTCCATCAGGGACTGAGCAGCTCCAGAGAGTAGAGCTTCTAGGCACTAGAGGATGCCATACACAAATATGAAACGCCAAAGGAACCTAGTCCAGAGTAAAATTATGAATACAACTCATGAGAAAGATTTAAATGATATGGACATTATGACTCTCCCTGAAAGGGAGTTCAAAATAAAAATCATTAATATGCTCATGGAGGTATGGAAGGATATTCAAGAACTCCAGAATGAATTCTGGTCGGAGATCCAATCATTGAAGAACACAATGGACGGTATTAAAAGCAGATTGGATTTGGTGGAGGAGACAATAAATGAAATAGAAACTAGAGAAGAGGAGTACAAAGAAGCTGAGGCACTGAGAGAAAAAAGGATCTCTAAGAATGAAAGAATATTGAGAGAACTGTGTGACCAATCCAAATGGAACAATATTTGCATTATAGGGGTACCAGAAGAAGAAAGGAGAGAAAAAGGGATAGAAAGTGTCTTTGAGGAGGTGATTATTGAAAACTTCCCCAGTCTGGGAAAGGAGATAGTCTCTCAGGCCACGGAGGTGCGCAGATCTCCTAACACAAGGGACCAAAGGAAGACAACAGCAAGACATATAGTAATTAAAATGGCAAACATCAAGGATAAGGACAGACTATTAAAAGCAGCCAGAGAGAGAAATAAGATCACACACAAAGGAAAACCCATCAGGCTATCATCAGACTTCTCAGCAGAAACCTTACAGGCGAGAAGAGAGTGGCATGATGTATTTAATGCAATGAAGCAGAAGGGCCTTGAACCAAGATTACTTTATCCGGCAAGATTATTATTTAAATTTGAAGGAGGGATTAAACAATTCCCAGATAAGCAAAAGCTGAGAGAATTTGCCTCCCACAAACCATCTCCACAGTGTATTTTGGAGGGACTGCTATAGATGGAAATGTTCCTATGGTTTAATAGCTGTCACCAGAGGTAAAAAAAACCACAGTAAAGAAAATAGAACAGCTAATTACTAAGAAAATGCAAAATTAAATTAACTATTCCCAAAGATAATCAAGGGATAGACAAACAGTACAGAATATGATACCTAATATATAAAGAATGGAGTAGAAAGAAAAAGGAGGAAGGAAACAAAAAAAAAAACAAAAAAAGAACCTTTAGATTGTGTTTGTAATAGCATATTAAGTGAGTTGTTAGACTTTAAGATAATAGGGAAGTTAACCTTGAACCTTTGGTAACCAAGAATCTGAAGCCTGCAATGCCAATAAGTACATACCTATCCATAATCACACTAAATGTAAATGGACTGAATGCACCAGTCAAAAGACATAGAGTCACTGAATGGATAAAAAAATAAGATCCATCTATATGCTGCCTTCAAGAGACTCACTTTAAACCCAAAGACATACACAGACTAAAAGTGAAGGGATGGAAAAAGATATTTCATGCAAACAACAAAGAGAAAAAAGCAGGTGCTGCAGTACTTGTATCAGACAAAATAGACTTCAAAATGAAGAAAGTAGCAAGAGATAAAGAAGGACATTACATAATGATAAAGGGGTCAGTCCAACACGAAGATATAACCATTATAAATATATATGCACCCAACACAGGAGCGCCAGCATATGTGAAACAAATACTAACAGAATTAAAGGAGGAAATAGACAGCAATGCATTAATTGTAGGAGACTTCAACACACCACTCACTCCAAAGGACAGATCAACCAAACAGAGAATAAGTAAAGACACAGAGGCACTGAACAACACACTAGAACAGATGGACCTAACAGACATCTACAGAACTCTGCACCCAAAAGCAACAGGATACACATTCTTCTCAAGTGCACATGGAACATTTTCCAGAATAGACCACATACTAGGCCACAAAAAGAACCTCAGTAATTTCAAAAATATTGAAATCCTACCAACCAACTTCTCAGATCACCAAGGTATAAAACTAGAAATAAATTTTAGAAAGAAATCAAAAAAGCTCACAAATACATGGAGACTTAACAACATTCTCCTAATTAATCAATGCTTTAACAACCAAATCAAAACAGAAATCAAAGAATATATGGAGACTAACGACAACAACAACACAAAGCCACAGCTTCTGTGGGACGTAGCAAAGGCAGTTCTAAGAGGAAAGTATATTGCAATCCAGGCCTATTTAAAGAAGGAAGAACATTCCCAAATGAATAGGCTAAAGACATAATTACTGAAATTGGAAAAAGAAGAACAAATGAGGCCCAAAGTCACCAGAAGAAGAGACATAATAAAGATCAGAGAGGAAATAAATAAAATTAAGAAGAATAAAACAATAGAAAAAATCAATAAAACCAAGAGCTGGTTCTTTGAAAAAATAAACAAAATAGATAAACCCCTAGCCAGACTCATTAAGAGAAAAAGAGAATCTACACACATAAACAGAATCAGAAATGAGAAAGGAAAAATCATGACAGACCCCACAGAAATACAAAGAATTATAAGAGAATATTATGAGAATCTATATGCTAATAAGGTGGAAAACATGGAAGAAATGGACACCTTTTTAGAAAAATATAACATTGCAAGACTTACCAAGCAAGAAACAGAAAAACTAAACAGACCAATCATCAGCGACGAAATTGAATCGGTAATCAAAAAACTACCCAAGAGCAAAACCCCCGGACCTGCAGGATTCACCTCTGAATTCTACCAGACATATAGAGAAGAAATAACACCGATTCTCCTTAAAGTTTTCCAAAAAATAGAAGAGGAGGGAATACTTCCAAACTCATTCTATGAAGCCAGCATCACTCTAATACCAAAACCAGGCAAAGACCTCACCAAAAAAGAAAATTACAGACCAACATCCCTGATGAACGCAGATGCAAAAATACTCAACAAAATATTAGCAAACCGAATTCAAAAATACATCAAGAGGATCATACACCATGATCAAGTGAGATTCATCCCAGGGATGCAAGGATGGTGCAACATTCGAAAATCCATCAACATCATCCACCACATCAACAAAAAGAAGAACAAAAACCACATGATCATCTCCATAGATGCTGAAAAAGCATTTGACAAAATTCAGTATCCATTCCTGATTAAAATTCTCAACAAAATGGGTATAGACGGCAAGTACCTCAACATCATAACGGCAATATATCACAAACCCACAGCTAACATCATACTTAACAGTGAGACGCTGAACACTTTTCATCTAAGATCAGGAAGAAGACAGGGATGCCCACTCTCTCCACTGTTATTCAACATAGTACTGGAGGTCCTAGCCACGGCAATCAGACAAAACAAAGACATACAAGGCATCCAGATTGGTAAAGAAGAAGTCAAATTGTCACTATTTGCAGATGACATGATATTGTACACAAAAAACCCTAAAGACTCCACTCCAAAACTACTAGAACTAATAACTGAATTCAGCAAAGTTGCAGGTTACAAAATTAACACACAGAAATCTGTTGCTTTCCTATACACTAATGATGAACTAACAGAAAGAGAAATCAGAAAAACAATTCCATTCACAATTGCATCAAAAAGAAGAAAATACCTAGGAATAAACCTAACAAAGGAAGTGAAAGACCTGTACACTGAAAACTACAAGACACTCCTAAGAGAAATTAAAGAGGACACTAACAAATGGAAATGCACCCCATGCTCTTGGCTAGGAAGAATAAATATTGTCTAAATGGCTATACTACCTAAAGCAATCTACAAATTCAACCCAATCCCTATCAAACTACCAAAAGCTTTCTTCAATGAACTCCCACAAATAATTCTAAAATTCATATAGAACCACAAAAGACCCTAAATAGCCAGTGCAATCCTGAGAAGGAAGAATAAAACAGGGGGAATTACACTCCTTGACTTCAAGCTCTACTACAAAGCCACAGTAATCAAGACAGTTTGGTATTGGCACAAAAACAGACCCACAGACTGGTGGAACAGAATAGAAAATCCAAACATTAACCCAAACATATACAATCAATTAATATTTGATAAAGGAGCCTTGGATATACAATGGGGAGATGACAGCCTCTTCAGCAGCTGGTGTTGGAAAAACTGGACAGCTAGCTACATGTAAGAGAATGAAACTGGACTACTGTCTAGCCCCATACACAAAGGTAAACTCAAGGTGGATAAAAGACCTGAATGTAAGTCATGAAATCGTAAAACTCTTAGAAAAAAACATAGGCAAAAATTTCTTAGACACAAACGTGAGTGACTTCTTCATGAACATATCTCTCTGGGCAAGGGAAACAAAAGCAAAAATGAACAAGTGGGACTATATCAAGCTGAAAAGCTTCTGTACAGCAAAGGACAACATCAGTATAACAAAAAGACATCCTACAGTATGGGAGAATATATTCATAAATGATGTACCCGATAAGGGGTTGACATCCAAAATATATAAAGAACTCATGCACCTTAACAAACAGAAAGCAAATAATCCAATTAAGAAATGGGCAGAGGACATGAATAGACACTTCTCTAAAGAAGAAATTCAGATGGCCAACAGGCACATGAAAAGATGCTCCACATCGCTAATCATCAGAGAAATGCAGATTAAAACCACAATGAGATATCACCTCACACCAGTGAGGATGGCCAACATCCAAAACACAAACAACAACAAATGTTGGCGAGGATGTGGAGAAAAGGGAACCCTCCTACACTGCTGGTGGGACTGCAAATTAGTTCAACCATTGTGGAAAGCAGTATGGAGGTTCCTCAAAAAACTCAAAATAGAAATACCATTTGACCCAGGAATTCCACTCCTAGGAATTTACCCTAAGAATGCAGCAGCCCAATTTGAAAAGGACAGATGCACTCCTATGTTTATTGCAGCACTATTTACAATAGCCAAGAAATGGAAGCAACCTAAGTGTCCATCAGTAGATGAATGGCTAAAGAAGATGTGGTACATATACACAATGGAATATTATTCAGCCATAAGAAGAAAACAAATCCTACCATTTGCAGCAACATGGATGGAGCTAGAGGGTATTATGCTCAGTGAAATAAGCCAAGCTGAAAAAGACAAGTACCAAATGATTTCACTCATATGTGGAGTATAAGAACACAGAAAAAAACTGAAGGAACAACACAGCAACAGACTCACAGAACCCAAGAACGGACTAATAGTTACCAAAGGGAAAGGGACTGGGGAAGATGGGTTAGAAGAGAGGGATAAGAGGGAAAAAGGGGCATTACAATTAGCAGATGTAATGTTGGGGGGGCATGGGGAGCGCTGTACAACTCAGAGAAGACAAGTAGTGATTCTATGGTGTCTCCCTATGCTGGTGGACAGTGACTGTGGTAGGGTTGGTGCGGGGCACCTGATGAGGGGGGTAGCTTAATAGCCGTGGTGTTGCACATGTAATTGTAGATTAATGATACCAAAATAAATTGTTTAAAAAAAAGAGCCATAGAGATGTTTGAGATGGTTTTTGCTATTGTTTGTATGAAAAGAAAAGCAAAAGAACTCAGAAAAATTATAGACAATGTTCCACAAATGTAATTAACAATTACTCTGTATCTATTCCATTTCTCTGCAATGAGAATATAGTCAAGATGTGTCCATGGTGGCTTTTTGCTTCATTCTCACCAATTAACAGACTATTGGATATGACAGTATTTAGACACCTCAGCTAGAAGAAGATCATTATGTCTTAATGAGATGATTAAAAACATGAAAAAAGTGTGCTTCTTGCAAAATATTAGCATGTAATTCAAGTAACAATAGTACAATTTATTTTGCCTCATTGCGCTGTCAGCCCATTTAAAAAAAAACTCTGCAACCAAAATATGCCTTAGAAAATTATACAACCTAAGCATAAAACAATTTTTAATGAATCAACTGTAAGTTTTGGTTATACTGATTTTGAAAATGTTTACTAGTGCTTTTCTGGCATGACAACTTACTGCTATTACATAATATTATAAACATTACACTGGTGTACTTCATATCCACCAAGAATTTCAGTTTCTGCACTGTTAGGCAGTTCAGACCATCTCCCAACATTTAACTTATCCAGTATCCATTAGGTGGATTCATGTTCATTCCAGATACAGATCTAACTATGAACACCGCTGGTTGGCACACACAAATGCCCAGTGACCGAAGGCAGAATGGGAGGTATCTGAGGATATACACCCCATCCAGCCAAGGTCAAAGATCTCCTAGCATATCTTTCTTTGGGTTAAAGTTTTGTTACCCTAAGACCAATGTTCCATTGCATACGTCACCTGGGAACGACAGTAACTAATATCTGCTACCCATATCATACCACCATGAATTAATCATCAAATATGCTAGCATAAAAACAGGCTTGGAAAAACTGAAAAATACAGTATAAAACCAGGACAGGAAAGAAGAGACAACGAATGAACTACAAAGCCATGCCAGTCATGGGCATCTGAGTGAAGAGGCTGGTTCATTCATTCACACACTCTTTCTTTTTCACTCATTCATTCATTAAGAAGGCATTTACTGAACACCTATTATCCAAATAAGCAGAGTACAGATTTATACTTCTTAATCAATGTAAACATTATTCAGTCCTAAGACAAGACAGTTCATGCTCTATTTTAGACATCATTTATTATTGCTAGTATGGAAACAAAACGTTCCCCCTCTACCCCACAATTCCATATACCTACATATTGAAAATCAGGAGCCCACACCACTTATTGCTGTCAGACCTGCAAATGGCACTGCATCCAAATGTGTCCTTTTTCCCTTCTTTTATCTAAGGCACAATTACTCTCTGCACACCACCCCTGACTTCACTGCCTTTGAAGATCTTGCTCTGTGGATTATCCCTCAGCAGTTGGCATATGGTGGAGTAACCACCTGATGTAAACTCACTGAGGGGTTACTCCCACTTACATTTTTCATTTTTATAACTTGAGCACCTAAGATAGCTTGGCTCATAGTATTCAGTGAATCAATACTGTTGAGTAAATTAATTTAGCAATGTTAGCAACTTCTGCCCCCTCCTGTTGCTACCACTGCTATTACTGCATCAAACACCACTATATCATTTGTAAAAAGAATAAAATGTGCACCACATCCCAGTGATGAGCATATGAATATTCCATTGCACTCCATACACTTATACTTTGCCCCCACTGTAATACCCTCACTACCTAGTTTTGCAACTGTAACTGTACCCTTCTCATATTACAAAAATGAAAGAGTATATAGCTGAGCAAATCTGGGCAACATGGCCTTTTCCTGCTATCTTCTATCAATCAATTTATTTGTATAGCACAAAATTGCTATTGCTCTGATCTGAAGCAGAAAAGAGCCTTACATAATGTTACACTATTTTGATATACCTTGACATATACATTATGTAACAGCATTTCCTTTTGCTATATTTTGCAATGTAATAGAGGAATGCTTTTTTAAAGTCAGCAACATCAGCAGGAATAAGACTTTTAAATAAATCTCCTTTAAAGACAGAACTCTCACATTTAAAGACTGAAGAGTTTATTTCAAAAGAATTACTGTAGTTATTAAGTTGCAATGATCAGGTATTGCATTATTAAGCAATAAAAAATAGTATACAGGAGACCTACCTAGTACCTTTGGCTGATGTTTTTTTCATTTAATGTAATGGTATTATAAATTCGTTTTTTTTAATGTAAAAATGAAATTTTGTCATTACAGTCCTATGATAAAATATAAAATCATAACAACAAATAAGTTGTTTTGTTATAAGTCATTATATAAGTTATACTACCGGGAATAATAATACGACCTAACACTCACTGAGCACTTAATATGTGCAGGCAACCATACTGAGGGCTTTCTATGAATTAGTGCATTTAACACTCAGACCAGAGCAGCCCAGCAACACAGGCACAATCTTTATTAGTATTCATTACACATAAAATATCTGAGGCACAGAGATTTGAAAGCATTTTCTCAGGACACCAGCTGATAAGTTATAGACCCAGCGTTTAAGCCCATACTCTTAATGTTAAAGACTGTTCTCTCTTTAGTGTCTTCATGTTTTAATGTGAATAAAAATAAATACTGTTCTATTCCTCTTTCTCTCTAAAACTGGACTCATGTTAAATTGTTTGGAGCACACTCAGAATAGGGATGAAAGAAAATCACCAGCTACTCAAATTTCAATTATCTTAAGGGAGGATCTTATGAAGGGTGTATTCAGTCTTACCGACACAGGGAGAGTGATGAGTTATCTGACAACTGACAAAAACCTACCCACTGTATGACTTAGTCAGAAATACACAATTATTTTAAGCACTGCTCAGTAACTATGCTGCCCAACGGGTTTCTACATTGCTTTTATATTGAATAATGTACCTTAATAATCAATGAGTCAGCTTATAATCAATCAAATATTTTAAATATTTATGATTATATGGGAAGCTGAGACAAATTCCTCTCTTACAGAGGCAAGCCGAAGCAAATCTACTCTCCCGTGTTTAGGAAAGCAAAGCTCTGAATCTAAATAAGCCTTAGTTGGAAAAGAGTTTTATTGAAGACTGATAATCCCTTGGTTTATAATGAACATGCTGACATAGCTTTAGCTACAGCACAACAAATACAAGGCTACAATGTTAGCTGTCAAAAATTCGCATTTATTCCCAGTGTCCTAACAGATGTGCTTTGCTGCCTTTAAATTCCCTCCAAAAGTTAATTGCTTGTCTATCAAAAAGATAAACATCTTGTTTTAGGCTTTGGGGATATTACATGTGGGGAGAAAAACCAATACTCTAGTAATACATTGTGTCCGAAACTCATTTGCTGTAAGAAAGTCAAACTCTCTCAGAGCATTAGAAAGCTACTAGGAATAGCCAGATCACCCCACAGTCTTAAAAAATATAGGATTTATAGGATTCTCCACATAACAACAGTAAAGTATTTAATACACTTAGATTTTATTATACCAATAAGGCTTGATTTACAGCAACATAAAAGACCATAATAATTTTTACAAAACAAATTTCAAAATTAAGGTGACATTCTTGTTGAATCTTAGAATCAAATAATGCTTCAGACAAAATGGACTTTCATCAAATTCAGTCCAGTATTTTTCAAACTATAAATTCGGACACATTAATGAGTTGCAGACTTTAGGATAAAATGAAATGGAAAATATCAGGATATTACATGTAGACAGAGTAAATATTTTGAAAACTTCTTTCAGGTAAACATACACATAGGCACACTAGATTGTGATGAACTTCTTGCTGTGAGGTATTGTTAAAAATAAGTTTGAAAAGACTAATATATTTAAATGCTCTGCATCTTAATTGTGTTCCTTAATTTCATGCTTTAGTTCTACTCTTGATATGTTGATATAAAGTATTCACGTCACAGGGACAAAGTAAATATTTACTGTGAAGGTAGATTATGACAATCATCCCAGACATTTTTCAATATCTCTGGTATAAAGTTATATTTAAAAAATGGGAGGCACATTTGTGGAGTATAACAACACAGCAAAACTGAAGGAACAAAATAGCAACAGACTCAGAGACTCCAAGAAATTAGTGGTTACCAAAGGGGAGGAGTGTGGGAGGGCGGGTCGGGAGGGAGGAAGAAGGGGATTGAGGGGTATTATGTTTAGTACCCATGGTGTAGGGGATCACGGGGAAAACAGTGTAGCACAGAGAAGGCAAACAGTGAATCTGTGGCATCTTACTACACTGATGGACAGTGACTGCATTGGGGTGTGGGTGGGGACTTGATAATATGGGTAAATGTAGTAACCACATTGTTTTTTCATGTGAAACCTTCATAAGAGTGTATATAAATAATATCTTAATAAAATATATATATATATTGTATAAATATATATAAATAATGGGAGGCAATAGCATGAGGAAAGAGGTGGGAACAAGAAAGGTATTTTCTGCTGATCAACAGCTTGGCTAGCGTAGAGAGTTCTTTTAGAAAAACACAGATGAAATAAATCTAAAAAAAATGTATACACTATTTGAGGAGATACTGTACAGTAACATGAGGAACTCATTCTCCAAAGAGCTGGTTTAAACTGAAAACATGGAAATATCCTCATGAATGTCAACTTTTAGAATTAACCATTCAGAGGAATTAAGATGTTTTGAAAATAAGTCCCCTAGCTAATGATTAACATTAAAAAAGAAAATTTATGACTCATACATGACTCTTGATGCCACTGTTAGATTAGATGGATGATAAATCTCACCAAATCTTTTGTTTGTTTGTTCTCAGATTATTTTATCAATAAAACCATCAGATGCATAAAAAGTAATAATACAAAAAAAAGTGTTATCTATCCCCTTTGAATTTTTCCATCTATATAAACTCATAAACACACACACACACACATACACACAATAGGCAGACAGACAGACGGGCAAGGCAATTAAAGTATGTTTAAAATAAATGAGCCTGACACCCTTATTGTTCTGCAGCTTCCTTCTCTCCCAAGCAGTGTATTACAGTCAGCCTTCACACAGCCCTCGTTCATTCTAACAAGCATATAGTTTCCATTTCATGCATGCCCTGCAATTTATTTAATAAATACTGATTAACAAGGGTGACTTCCCTTTAAAATTCTGTATTTTTCCAAATATAAAGTTACTATTTGCACGTGTGTTATGATATATATACCATTATAACTTTATGTATTGTTTTAAATAGCACATACTTTGCAGAGTGCATTTTGCTGGTCTCCTAGGGCAGATGAGGAATTAAGGGCATTTATATCCATCTCTTTCTTCTCTGCTACTCCACACTCCACCTCCAGAATTTTGGCATTTACCTTTTTTTCACTCTTCCACTCACTGCCATTTATAACAGCAAGTAATATATACTTAAACTCTATTACTGACTTATCAACTTTAAATCAACCCTTCCTTCAATGAAAGATGAAGAATTCCAACACATACATTTCTTTCATGCCCCTTGTCCTATAATTTTTGGTATTATTAGTTATAGTATTATTTTCATAACATCAAGACAATTATTTAGTCTCCAGTGTGTTTTGTACAATTTGATTCTAAAAATTAAAATGCAATGACAAGATTTCTAGGCTTATGGCTATTTAAATACTATTTATTGCAGAATCAAGTAGTACAGTTAGATCATTAGGGAAGGTCATCCTAACACTAAAATCTTGCTGCATGAAGGAGAATTTTCAAAGCATCAGACTTCAGTGTATTACCTTTTAATTTTGTTTTTCCAAGTTTCTTCTATGTTATATTCAGCCAACACTTTTCCTGTATTTCATATTATCATTTTATTCAATTTAAGGGGGATTATTACTCAATATATTTTCATGTAGATACTCTTTATCAATCTTTTAACTCCTCTGGAATATGATTAAAAATTGGGTATTGAATTCCATATTTAAATTAACTTTCTCTCAGCTGTTTGAAGATATTGCTTGAATGTCTTCTAAAATCCAGTGCTGTTGATGAAAAATGTTACCCTGGTTTTTATTTCTTTGCAGATAATCTATTTTATTCTCATTAGAAGATTGTAGCCTTTTCTTCTTTATCATGAGAATTTTGAAATTCCACAAAGATATGTCTACATATTGTTCATTTTTATCCATACACCTTGGCAGACTTTCAAGCTGATGACTGATGTCTCTGCTAGGCTGAGTGCAGTGATAGCCCAATTTCTGTCTGCCTGCCCAAACCCAAGCCTGTTGGTTCCCTGGATTCCATATGATGTGCTCTGGTCCTTGGGACAGTAGCAAAGGGAAGTTACCAGAGACCTGAAAAAGCCCATGCATTGGGAATTATACTCTTGCAACCTTAGGAATCCTGCTGCCAAGAGAACAAGCCAGAGTTAACAGGATGGTGAGACTCATGGGTGCAGTCACTCTCACTCTCACAGCCAGCGGCCAGTCACCTGAGTTCACCTTGTATCAGCTGATCCCCAGGTAAGCTTCCAGATGACCAGTCACATAAGCTAGTTCAGGTGAAAAGAGCCACACTTTGCCGAGACCCAAAGGAGCAAAAGGCCCAGCCCCACCACATAAGCTAAACAAATGGTTGCTATTTTAAGACACAGGAATTTTGCAGTCCTGTATTATCCAGCCAAGACTGACACAGGGTTATTTCTTCAGCTTTTAAAAATGTTCTTTCATTGAACTGTATCCTCTGCCTTTCATTGTCTTATGCTTTTATATCAATGAGAAGTTGACTCTACTGACTCTATTCCCTATTCCCCTTAACTTTTTATTATTTTCCATTTCCTTATCTTTCTGTTTTAAAATTAGGAGTTAATCCTCAATTTAACTTGAAAATAAAAACCTGCCTAAGCTTCTATCAGCTGGTCCAATAAATTTTTAAGTTGGTAATCATATTTTTAATTTCCTGAAAGTTTCTTGTTATCTTATTGCTTCTATATCATAATAGGCTGTTATAGCTATATTATCCTTTGAGGATATACAAATAATATTCTGCTGAGGATACTAATTAGACTTCTTTTTAAAGTCTTTTTTTGTTTCCTGACTTATACCTAGGGTCTTCTGGTGTCAGTTACTATTTTTGTTCATCTAAATATAACTTTTCCTTAAATATCTAATGATGTTTGATTGTCAGCTTATTTTCTAAGTGAAAGATGCCAATATAGGCAGCTCATACTGTTTCATTGACACTGTGAAATACATTTTCCCAAAAGTCCTCTCTGTGGAATGAAAAGAATGCTAACAGTCAGAATGTCCTATAGTCCTCATGAGCAGAAAAGCCGGTAGGCAAGCTGGTGAGCCCCACAATTGCCAAATAAGACACACTTTATTTTATGTGTGAAGTGCTTTATGAACTTCACTAATTAACACTTTTGTACTTTTTCTCCAATGTTCAATACAGGATTTCACTATAAAAGAAAAAAATCTGTTTCACTATTTTAATGCCAACTTAGAAGGGAATTAGGCTACTGCATTTAGTCTGCTGGTTTAAACCAGAAGCACAATAATAGCTTCACTCTTGATCTACTGTTAGTTCTTCTGTGTTAGCTTCTTTAGGTCATAAATGCCTAATGCTAAGAATAGAATTCAGGGAATTTTACTGAGAGAATACATTTTGAGAATGATTTATGTAAGGAATAATTTACTTCTAAATAATAATTAAAGTTTCTAGGACAGATTTAATAAGAAAAACTTGAATTTTCTCTTAAATTCAAAAGAATATATACATTATGACACTTTCCAAAGGATTTTTGAAATCTGTAATATATAGAAGAATGGTTTATTATTTGCAAATGTTGCTGGGCTAAACACTCTAGAATTTGAAGTTCATCTAGGCTTTCTGACACTAAATAATATTTCTTGTTTATGTTTCCAAACTAATGAAAGCAGCAAAGTAAAAAAAAAAACAGTATATTAAAATAAAGTAACATCCTTTTCCAGTGGCAACAGAGATAAATCATTTTCAAAGGAGAGCTCATCAAGGCTAGAGACTGGCAGAATAGTAGCCCTTACCATCAAAGATAAAGCTAATCTTAAAACACACCCTGTCTCCCTTTTAGCTGTGATGTATTAACACATTCATTTGTCTTAAATCTCAAGGCTGGTATGCAACGCATTACAGTGATCAAAAGTTCTATGTGTTACATACATCTAGAAAGGCTCACCCTATTTTTATTATAAAACGGTGATTTTAAAAATTTGGGGGGGAGAATCCAATTTTCAAGCAAAAATTTACAGGAACTCACAAATACATACATCAAAGAAATAAAATGGAGTCCTTTTGCTTACAGAAGTTGGGGGCAGGACAGAAAAGCCTCTCAACAGCTTCATGGTCTGGAGACACCCCAAAGGGACCTGGTTTCCTCAAAGGAGACTCAAACTCACCCTTTTCTTACTTGAGGGAAAAGGATTTGAGACTTGACATTTTAAAATTACTGATATAGATACAGTTTTCATAAATATCTATTGAAAATGATTAAAGTATTTCAACAATTCATTTGTTGAGCCTCGCTACGTAATAACCCAATGGTTCAAGGCACTGTGAGAGCTACACAGGACAGATGAGGGAGGGCTCCTCAGCTCCAGGAGCTCCAATATAAATGACCTATGAGCTGAAGCCACACTGTAGTGCTTATCCCACAGCAGACCAATGTAGGTTGGAGTATGTAAGCAGATAACTGGAGGAAAATGGAACAGGTTCCTTAACTGCATCTTAGAAGATCACTGACATTCATGCAAACCAGAGAAGGAAGACTGGCAATACAGGGTGGGGAAACAGACTAGTGAAGAGGCCACCTTGGGAATGTGGTGACAGGAGAGCATCTGTGTAATGAAGTGGAAAATGGCATGCATTGGAGTCTGAGGGAAACAGAATGAAGTAGCTCTGTGTGGCAAATATAATTAAGGTTTAAACCGTTTGTTGCCACTTCCTGCCAGGCCTGTCCCTCTGGGAGGAGAGTACTCGTCTTCTTCACTCAGGGCAGGCTGGACAAATGACTTATTTGGCTGATGAAATGGAAGGAGCAGAGATGGCCATGACCTCCCTTCCCTCCGCCATGACAATTCCTTTTTTATACATAGAAACAAGGAGGAAACACAAATCACTAGAAAATTTACTCCAGTTACTTCATTAGTATCAACCTGCAAAAAAACTTTGCCTGCCTGTTTTCTCTAACAGATAAAATACATCACAGCTTGGCTGATCTTGACCTACACAGGCTTGACATATCTTGACTAATGAGTGACTTATTCACAACTGAGTAGGCACTAGGAAAGCACCACTCATGCTGCCAAAGACAGTCCTTTGTTACTTATGACCAAAGTTAGAATGCAGAACTTTTTTTCCCATGAAATGGTAACCAGGTGTAGTGGAACTGAATGAGATATTTTGGTATGTTATGGGTTAACCTGACTTTTTCATGTTAGCTGGGGAATTTATCATGTTCATTTATTTTAATGGAAAAACAAATGCAAGGTTTTAAACAACTATTAATGTACTTTTGTAATACTACCATTTGAAAGATGGAGACTGACTGTACTATATTTGCAAAATACAAGATCTACCACAGATAGCATGACTTTTTTGCTTCCTAAAAGATCTCCCCTCAAGGTAAGACACTATACCTTTGAGAAAAATTCTCAAGCTAATCATAAAAAAAAGGACTTTTGCTTATAAATTTCTAATCATTACTTCATGGATGAAAGAAATCTAAACTAGAAAACTCTATAGATGTTCTAAAAAATTAACCATAGGATGGATGAATAAAATATAGTACCTTCACATATCTTTAACTGCATTATATTCTATAAAACATTCATTAAAAAAAATTTGAAAATAATGGACCATTCAACTTTTGAACAACTTAAAAATGCTTTAGATATCTGATAATTGCCAACAGTTTTAAATGTGCTATGTCCTAGTGGGGATTTAACATCAGAATCGATAAGGCAAAGTCTGCTATATGGAGCTCACAATACAGTAGAGGAAAAATACACAAACACATATTTACATCATCTCAAGCTCAGGAGAAGTTTACAGAAAGTGCTATGAGAACTTCAAGGAGGAAGTAACTATGTCTTGAAGACGAGAGACTCCTAGACTTCACATTTGGGCTCTAACTTGAAGGAAGCATAGGAAGGTCTCAGATGAAGGAGGTCCTTCCTTATAAAGAGCCTAGCATGTACAATGAATGACACAGAGGTAAAAAAACAAAGCACATTCAGGAAATAGTTTGTGGCTGTGCTGCATTCAGAACACAGAGTACTCAATAAAATGCAAGAAATTTCAACAAATCCTTTATTCAAAAATATTTGCTATCAAGCAACTATCAAGCAATATTGCATATCAAATATGTCACAGGAAATGACTTTGGATAGAAAAGATGTACAGGATTGTGAAGAGCTTTACACTATATGTTAATTATTTTGGAATTTATTTCATAGGTGATAAGGAGTTACCAGTGGTTCTCAAGCAGGGGAGGGATATGATCAATTTCTTTTTATTAAAGTAATATAACTAGAGTTGGAAGTGAAGGAGACTAGTGACCTAGGAATTAGTTAGCAAGTGACTGTAATGACTGAGGTGAGAGCTACTGAAGGGTAAACATCAGGCAGTTAGGCAGAGGGAATGGACATGAAAAGATGGATCTAACAGAATTATCTCCAGTCACAGTGGTATGATGACACATACAGTCAGAAAGAGACAAGAATCAGCAACTCCAAGAATTAAAAACTTAATGGAACTGTTTAGGGTATGTTAACCTTCAGAAAACTGAGAGAAATTAAGATGACCAGTGGGCAGTTTCAAATAATGATGAATGAGGCCAGGAGGGACATCAGAACCATCACTGGACAGGTGGCAGTTAAAGTCAGCTGAAGAGTCTAAGATAATACCCTATGGATGTCCCACAAAAGAAAATACAAAGGAAATGAAGGAGCCTGAGAAGGCAGGACCAGAGATACAGGATAACTCAACAGAGAGTGGTGCTCTAGAAATTAAGGGACAATGACTTCAGGGAGTAGGATGTAATATCATAAGGTCAACAGTATTAAATATATGAGAACTACAAAAGGCCTTAGATATAGCATTAAGGAAGTCATTGGTGAGAAAAATTTGAGAGTGAAGTAGAACCCAGATTATCATGAAATCAGGAATGAATGGGAGGTACGGCAGAGAACAAAGGCCATTCTTCCTGAAGGTTTTGTTGATGAAGAGATAAAGTAAATAAGGAGAGTCACTTGAGGGCAAAGTAGAGTTGAAAATTAAGCACAATAATTATATCATCTACAGTGAAGGAAAGACTGAAGATGGACACACTTAAGATATCCAACAGAGAAGCTATACTTGACAGGCAAAACAAGACAGAAATAACCTTAGAAATGAAGGAAGGAGGCCATCCTTTTTTGAGCACTCAGTATGTGCCAGATGTTTGGCCACACATTTTCACATGCATTTCCTTAATTTGCCAAAAACTACTTATAAGGCATTGTTATCCCTGATTTACAGTCAATAAACGACGGAGTAGTGAAGTTTATTAAAGATGGAATATCTCAGAATGATGACCTTTCTCTGTGAAGCAGGAGATGAGGTCATTTTTTCCAACTGCATTAGGAGTCAGGTGGTGGAAATGGTAGAGCTCCTGTACTTAATGAAGAAATTGATTCCTGGCAGATAAAACAAGAAAGAAATAATCAGATTGTACAGTAATTATCATATAATAACAAAAAATCTGGAATGATTTGATTTTTCTTAAGCACTAGCTCAGCAATTAGTGTATACTTACATATAAGCTTTAATGGACCATGGTCTTTAGTTTTACAAAAGAGACAAGAACATGACTCAAACTTATGTTTCCTACATCAATCTATAGTGTTTGATCTTAGCTCAGTGAAGGCAGTTATACTAAAATAATGTGTCATATACTGCTTCACAAGTATTTTACTATGTGAAAACTCCACACTAGAGTTTGGAGTTACTATCAAATGACTAGTATTAAAACTAATTATTTCAGCACCAACCTGGATAATGGTCCAAAGTGAATGGAAAAAAATCATCGGACATTTCAGGGGTTTCCGACCCTCCCAAATCAGATACATTCAAGAAAATACTTTTGTTATGTCATTTACTCACATATTAAAATGTGGTCTAAAATAAGCCCAAATGTTGACAAATTATTACCAAAGTATAGCTTAATTGACCACTAAAATAAAAATTTTGACACTGAGTTAGTTTAGAAAAGCTCAAATGTATAATATTTTTTTCTTTTTTTTTTGGTGTGAAAAAATACTCCACAGTGCTTGAACACATGGTCTCATAGTCCTTTTGCCCAGGTTTTACAGCTGCTACTTATTATTAACTGGACTATGTTTCCCCAAAGATTTATTCCTCTTCTCATGCATTTTTGTTTTAACCATTATCAGAGAACGTTCATATTTTTAATAGCATCTATCACGCAGTGTTGAATACACAACGATATGTGTGCATTTATATGCATATGTGAATACATGCATATTTAAAGAATGATGTTTTACATTTAAATTAATGCTAATTACTCGGTAAGTTTCAGCAGACCAAAATATTTCAATAGTTTTATTTTAGTCAACATTTAAAAATTCTTCTTAAAGTCTGGCAGCCTGGAGCATGAAATGTGGCAGGCAGGCATTAAAATGTTGCAATATCAGTTTCTGATATAGAAAGCAATTAGCTCTTAAAAAATGATCTATTTTATATAAGCCATAGTTAATCTGGGACATCTGCTTTAAACAATATTAGAATCAAATTTTAATTTTGTCATTTAATCTAGGATGATGATTAATTTTTTAAAGTGCAAGCCATTGGACAGCATGGCAGATGAAATTAAAATTAAAGTTGAAGTATTTAAATCCTAATAAAATCTTTGTTTCTATCCTTCACAGAAAATCTTATGTTTACCCTGTATCCAACTGGCTAAACTATCTAGCCCCAGTGTAAATTCCAACTGGCCCAGGATTATGACGATTCATTGCATACATCAACCATCTACAAAGATCTGAACGAGTGGGTGCTGAAGGTATTTGTTGAAATACAAGAACCATACCTCTCAATGCCAGCACGTGTCTTACTCTTATAGTGAACATATTGATTAGTTATCACACTAGTCATACAGTAAGTATATTAAAGGGAAAAAAAAAACACTGAATATATCAAATAATTCACCGGTCTCCTAAAGGCCCTTTTCACAAACAATTGAAAATTCTTCCCTAAGCCTATACTGTTCTGTCATGGTAAATAGGTGTTCTTCTTATTAATACTGCCCACATCTCCAGAAAATCTATTATCATTTATTTGAACTTCCCAAGCTGCCCAAGCTGCTAATGGAACTTAGTAATTAAAGTTCTTTTAAAACAATCCCAAATCTGAGCATCTTCCCATTCCACCTGATTAGGAGCAGCCCTCACCATGAACATCAGTCGCTGACAGTGTAATACACATTTCATGTGGTAGAGGTGATCATTATCTAAAATTCTTTCCCCACAGTGTGATTTAGGAAAGAACATGTAATGGGGAATTAAGATATTTCTATTCCCAGTCACAGTTTCTACCATAAATCTTATATAAAGCCTTCACATTCCAAGACAAAGATCTCTTTATTTGTAATATTCCTGGTCTTGTTCATAGTAAGCGGCCTTGAATTCTGCCAGCATCTTACAAGGCCACTTTGCCCATTTTCCTCCCTTTCACTAAAAATACAATAAAATATCAGTACACTGTGCAAATCGTATATATAATTTGGAGACAGTTTCCCAAATAGATGATCAGTGACCACCTGACCACAATTTAAAGGGACTTTGGTCAAACTGACTAGTAAAACTAGGAAATTATAGTTATTAGTTTGTAAGCCTTTCTGGTAAAGTTCTCATCTTTTGCCAAAGCGTCTTTCATATATGAGAGGCCATCAGACCTCCCAGCCACCAAGTGATGGTCTAATGAACCTGTTATGGTATCTGAAGGGCACAGTGATCTACTGTCTTCAATGTTCCTAGAGTAAAATAAAAGCTTTAGAGCAGAGTTATCTTTGGTAGACTTCAGTGGGAAGTCGGGCCACGTGAGTGACTGCTCCATTACAAACCATGTAAAGTTGTAAGTCACACATATTAAGCAGTCCATAAATTTAATGACAAAATTAAATTGCAACTGTCAATCACTTACAGATAGAACACTGATTGTCTTTTCAGTCCAGCTTTTCCAAGAAGAAACTACAATATTAACCTGGTAGCCTGACTGGGAGTTCCTTATAAGAAGCATGCTTCAAGATTTGATTTTGTTTGTATAACTGTAATACGAAAGAGAAATAGACAAGACAGAAGCAAAAACTCAAATAACAGGCAAAAAAAAAAAATGCCCAAGACAGAAATCTAGTTTGTCATAATAATATAACATAATAAAATATAAGACACTAATCTAATAAAATAATTAGCCTAGTCTAATATAATGAAAAGTAATCAGGCTAACTTCTCCATAACACCATATAATATAATAAATATAATAAAAGATAATTTATAATCATCTTTCTGGAAAACATGCAAAACTGAAATTCAAAGGATTTGGGAGGTACAATCCTATGTGAGAAAGATTTTTCACTTAAAACATTAAATCGTGTTCATTTTCAATACTTGTCATATTTAATTTATACTTTATGTGTGTATGAATTTTGAATGATCTTTAATGTCTTTTAGTATTCACTGCCATTCCTTATGGCACCTGTACAACCCAGATGAGCAATACTATTTTATGGTATAAAATCATCAGGCTAAACCTTTATGTAAATTTATCCATTTAGTATTTCATAAAGGAGAGATTATAACTCCTAAGATTCTAGTTTCTAGAGTTCAGTTGTGTAAAAAGACAGATTTATAGGACTCCATACATTTGGCTGATTTTTTCCTTGGGAAATCACATGAATTCATACAGACCTGCAGGGGATGGCCTGCCTAGGTTCTGTTCACACTCACTGAATACAGGTGTGCCACAAGCCCCATGTGACTGGTGTTATCAGCCCCATCTCTCTTCTCCTTGGATCCTGAATGTACCTGAGATGACACAAGGTATGATGGGGGAAAGCAAATACTTGTGCCAAGATGAACTAAACAAACAAATAAATATGGAAATACTTTTCATTACTGCCCCAAATGTCCCAGATATGAGTGGCATATAAACAATGTTTATCTGAACACTAAATAATTAGGAACAGAGAATGTTAAACTTGAAGCTAGACAGCTACACAGAAAATCAAGTGCAGGAAGAAACCACTACATGGCATAGTGGTAAGAGAAAAAGGACTCCAGCAGTGATTGCATTCCCTTAAAATCACAGCTCCCCTGAGCCAGGAGAAAGTCCCAGAACAGTAGTGCACATTCAGGTCTCGGGGCCGGCTCTGGCTATTTTCTGAAGGTGGACGAGGAGTGGCAAGCCCCGAGACCCAGACCACTGTCTCTGGGAAGCCTCTTTCCCTCTGCTACCTCTACAAAGCCTGGATCACTTCACATTTGTATGATGTGCTTTCATCTCTCTCCCTGAAGACCCCACACTTCTGATGGCAAAGATTTTGTATTTCCTCAGCGTGAGTCACCAGCAATGACTGATGCAAGGAGAGTGATGGACAAATCTTTATTTTTATAATAAACTGCTAGATTCCAATTTCATCATCCTGTAGTATGGAAGTTTTATGTTCCTTTCAACCTCTATAACTCTATGATTTCATTTTTTTTAACATTCAAATAGTACTCTTCCCTCAGCTATTTAAAACACAGTAAGTTGAATTCTTCATTTTGCATCTATCCAAGAACAAAGCATCTTCATTACTTTAACTCGATTTATCCCTTCCATGCAAGCCACTTCTGCACACTTCCAGGAGCCAAGTTTCACGCACAACAGTTAAAAGGATGGTCTCATGCATATTTTTTATATGTGGGAAATGGACACAGGTCTTGAGAAGGGTAGTCAGGTGCACTCTGAGCCATGCATTCAATTTCCAAAATAAGAAACTGCCTCTGTCTACTCTCTGTTCTTCTCCTCTCCCTCTCCCCTGCCTCTCCCTCCCTCTGTCTCTTTCTCCCTCCCTTTCTGTTTCTCTTTCTTGATGTTTGACTAGAAAAATTAGAAGTCATGAAAAATCAACAAAAATGCAATAGAAGGCTTGACTTTTAAGGTAAAGTCATCAACATAATTATAAGTGAAGAAGTACACGCTCGAAATGCTCAAATTTGACTTTGCTTGGCTCTGCATTAGACCATGTCTGTTAGTGATGCCAACTTTACCCGATGTTTCAAATATTCACTAAGAGTAGAACCTCATAGCATTACCTCACCTTGTTATTAAAGTTTTCTCATTTTATTTAATAGTCTTAATTTTCATCACCCCTCTAAGGAATTGTTCAATTCCTAATTTGCTTGACATTCATATTTTTCAACTGTCATCATGATATAAGAGCTCCGTAATTCTCAATGGTAATCATATAACAAAATGTTCTGAGGAAAATAACTTGGTGATGCTTAATAGTCTCTGATGATTCCACTAATTGTTTTACACAGACAAATCTGTTATGTAGCACATGTGAATACCTCAATCACATGACTAATTTCAGGTTTCAGGATTGAAATCCTGGTCTACTTTGTATGGTACAGCTAGCTGAAATCTAGGAAATATGATCCTTCTTTCTAGCACTGCCAATCTCAATTCTCTGTGTTCATTCAGTCAGTAGCAATACGAGCTCTGAAGTATAATGGCATCAAGCATGTTTAGAGAAGAAGCTATCTCCCAACTAAAACAACAGCTATCAAGCGTCCTGGGAACAAGGCATTCCATAAAAACTAAAATGGTTCTGTTTTCTTGAGTGCTGTGATGGAAAAGTATCAAAACACAATAAAATGTAAATTTTTGACATTTGCCAAATTTCAGTCACAACTATGTATTACTCAAATTATTAACATAATTTTTACAAAAAAGTTAACACTGAATTGCTTTAATTTTAATATGCTCCTAACTTAATTATTGCACAATACACCCACCCACCCCCCACCTCATGGAAGCAATCACTAGGAAAAATATACCTCAGTGACATAAATTTATTTTATAAGCCTGACATGAAACAAATACTCAACACAAACACTTAAGAGCACCAAATGTTTGGCTGAAAATGGCTTTGAAGTTATTGAGTCATCTCCACTACTGTGGAACAATGCCAAGAATAAACAAATAAGGTCTAGTTCTACTTCGAAACCTTTCTAGTGAGGAAGCTTTGTACAGAAAGGTTAAAGAAATAATTAAAGGTAGCACACCTTGTTAAAGGCATCTTAGGAGATTTATTAAGTGAGTTCTTACACAAATCCTAACCGCCCACGGTCCTGCTCAAGAGAGTTACAGAAACCTTGTTGGTGTTTTCCGGACCTCAATATTACCAATCAAGAGACAGTGACTTGTGTGAACAGTGATAAAGAATAGATATTGTAAAATAGAAACAAAAAAGGGCACATGAAGAAGAAAAATGAAGTTAGAGACATACATTGTTACACTGAGACTCCAGGGAGTCAAACTTGCAAACACATACACAGACACATACACACATGCCAATGGAGAGTCAAGCATTCCTTATTATTCCAGCTAACAAGACAAGATTAAAGCCCCATGTAAGAACGGAGCAAGGATGCCAGGAGTGAGAAGTAACTCAGGTTTTCAGTCAATACAAGACCAGCTCTTGGATTTCACGTTCATTTTGCCTTAATTTGAGTCTGATACAAACTCATACAATCCATACAGAATTTCTAGCTTGAAATCAAGGAGAAATAAAAACCATAACTTCATAATTGACTTTCTTAGTCTCTTCTTCCTTAGTAACTCTATCATAAATGAAATTAAAGAATGAAAGAGTACCTTAATTAAAATAAAAATTTTAGCAAATCCTTGTAAAGTTGGGTCATTGTTATGTTAATGAGAAACTTGTTTTTCACCATTTAGTTTCAGAACTTTATTAAAAGCCACTAATTTAAATCACTTATTCTTAAATTTACTTCATAAGTATTTTCAGGCATTCATTTCTAATTAGGATTGAATAATTAAACACATGAAATAGTTTTTCTGTACAAAACTATGGCTTTTAAATCCAGTAAATGACAAGATTGAAGCTGTTGGAAGACAGCATGGACCACACCTCTAAGTCCTACAGGAAAATCAAGGCAGATTTTTGTAGATTCCTTCAGAGGTTCATCATAGTTTCTTTCACAATCAGTTTAAAAAGGAAAATAAATATTGAAATGGGAAGTTCCTTCTTGACTTATGATTTGTTATAATAGACATTATATTCGCCACTGTAAAGAGTTCCACAATTTCTTTTCCTTCATAGCTAACTCTAAAATTAGGACTACAATATTATCTCAGAAAGGCTGTTACTACTCTCCACCTCTCTGAGACAGAATGAATGATGGTGAGCTTTCAAACCACCTTCCTTATAATGAGTTAATATAGACCAAGCATGGACAGTCCAGGCAAAAAAGGAAAATGTTTTAGAACAACTGAAGCAAAGGTGAAGCAAAACTGCAACTGCTTCTTACCCACCTTGCATACAAACCTCTCAACACCTCTGGGATTTTGGTCACTAGGCTAGGACAAGTTTGCCAGTTTCCCTCTGTTTTGTTGCTTTATGCTGCTATAAACATTCTTACACAAATGAAGATATGTTTTTAATTAACATTCCCAAAACAGAGCATCTGATTTTCTCCCATCATGTCATGTGTGTCCCTGAAACATTTATTCCTCGGGCTTCCCCACTAGAGTAAGTGGCACCATCATCATCCCCCAGTTGCTCAGGCCTGATGAAGTACAATTTTCAAAAAGGTAAAATCATGACTTGTATATAAATGTAAAACAAACATGTAGCAAAGATTTCATACACTCAGTAATTAATTACGAAACCAGCAAGATATTAAAACCAGTTACAGTGAAAATTTAAAGACCTAGGTGTTTAAAGGCAATTTTTAAAAGTAGTGTTAGTATAAGATTGCTGGATTAGATACAAAATGGGTTAATGTCCAACAGGGCAATAAACCATGATTTTTTTTTAAATTATCTTTTCTATCAGGCAAAAATAAATTATCTGTATCTCTACCATACAAAAATCTGTTAAGTTAACCTCTTCCCCTTCAAAGTTAGATAATAGCCCAGGAAACCAAAGATAAAAGCCTGCACTGAATTGAAGGAACACCATCATCTCTGCCCATTTCTGGCTCAGAAAATTTTTCTGATATTCTCAACGTTGGATCATAAATAATTCAAGATTGTTCTTTAAACAAAAATGCTCTCCTCAATAGGTCTGGCCTAATTATTCACAGAGATGTAATGTCTTAATTAAACATACAGGCCTTCTTGGAGTTTTGCTCTGCAAATCTAGGACTTTTAAGCCCTGAGCAACTATGAAGGATGAAAAATTAACTTCCATGTGGACTTTTCATTGAGGATCTTATACTAGATTTTTAAATCTTCAATTATTTTTTGTGAGTCCAAAAGATCAAGACCAAGCCCAAGACATTTTCTCCAGAATATTTTACTTTCAGTATCTATAAATTTGTGTGAATTCCTCTCTTCTCAGGGATCCAAAATCTTCTCAAGTTTCTGACCTCGCAGGAAATCACACCACTTGTAAGGCCAGCGCCCTGTTGGGCCAAGTCCAAGCCAGGGTTCTGGGGAAGACACTGAAGGGGCTGAATCCACATTAAACAGTCTGTCCAGGCCTCCAAGGAAGTACCTGCTCTCAAGTGATGGTGGGCATTTGTAACTGATGACAATCAATCTCAACTGTGATATAAGTTGCATAATTGACTCTTCCACTTAAAAAAGGGCAAGATTCTTATTGAATCTATCCAAATAATTGTATTGCCAAGTAAAGTAACAAATCTTGGTAAAATAATTGTTCCTTAATTCTAAAGGATGAGTGAGTCAGATACCATTAAAAATGCTTCATTTCAGTTTACCAAAGTCTACTGAACTGAGACTTAGAAACAGCTCAAGCAAGAAAAAGAAATTCCTCATATAAACACAAAGAACAGAATATCCAAATAGTACCAACAATATCCTATCCTAACAGGTAAGCACAATTAAATAGCCCCTCTCAGTCCATTCAGTCCTTAGTAATTAAGTCTGGCTCCACCGAGAGTGCTGCCGGGTGGAAGGAAGGCCTGGAAATCCTGGTATGGCCTGGAAGCTGTCTAACAGGTGCCCCCTTGGGAGCCTGTACTCAAGCCTGTTCACCAAAGTGGCAACAGTTCAGATGCTGCTAGAATCCTTTGCACGGGCTCTGACACTGTTCCGTGTTGGAGCACAAATTCTAGACTGTAGCTCATAGCAGAGCTGTCAGGCAAGCATGAGAAAGAAGAACACTTTTTGATAATGAGACTCCTGACTGGGATTAATTTATTACAGTAATCAAAAACATCACAGTGGACATGAGTAAAATACTTTCTTAGGATAAAACACATAACTATTTCATAAGGGTTTCCTCAGAGAGTAAAAACATACAAGGGACAGCAGGGCCTTTTCAAAATATGGCCAATCTATAGAATATGTACATAAATAAATATGACGTTGCTTATACAAACTCAGTCGGTCAAAGGTTGAGTATCTTTCCTGATTGGACAACTTTCCCCATGTGGATCTTACAATAATTTGAACTAATTAAAAACATGGAACCCACCAAACAAACCTAATTATTTCCAGTATCTTTCTACTTGTAAAGTGAACAAATAATCTTCCAGAGGCTCTCTGGAAAAACACAAAGAGAGCTTAGGGCATAAAAGACATCCGAATCTTTTTTTCCTAATTTAGGATCAAATCTGGGGAAGGCATAATCTAGAACTGCAAGAGGAGATCTGCTCACTGAATGAAGACAGGGTCATGGAAACATGAGAAACAACATTTGGTTACCTATTTAATCAAAATAACAAGAGGAAGGCATGCAAGTATAAGGAATATTCAGTTCATAAGTGAGGAATTGTTGTTTATTGATTTTTTTTCTTTATTTATTTTTTGTAAATAATCAATGACATGATAAGGTCAACACAAACCTGAGAAAATTATTCTGTTGAGGTAACAGAACCCCTGACACTCAGGCAGATGACCCAGCAGATAAGAAATAACCTTTTACCACTCTGTTAACTCTAAGGCCAATTCATCATTTTAACAGAACGAGTCATTTTCTAGTTTTGTATTAATGTAATGTTTGGCTATAAAGATTTCAAGAACTCCTTTTATTTCCTTAAATTGTCTTGCAAATAATCCTTATCAAATCTGGGCAAACTTTGCAAAAGATTTAATACATTTCATTATTTCTTATCAGATTCAGCTATAAAACAAGGCAAATAAAATTCATTTCCCTTAACTCTATAACCCTGTCTTTCACGAGGCTCCTCCTATACTGGAACTACAAATACTTTACTTTAGGACAAACTATTCTCATTTTTTTCTTGAAGAATCAAAGCATTTACAGAGTTGTGTTCCTCTGTCACTACTGCTCTTAGTGATAACATTAGTTATTACTTCTAGCAAGAGTAATGACTCCTATATCATAGAGAACACTGAGTTTTAGATAACTGAGAACTGTTTGCCATTCATGGCATTTTAGCAGGCCATCAAAGCTCATAAATACACATTACACAATTTTCTACAGCCATATCCACCCATTTGGTATCTTCTGAAAGTGGCAAAAATGAACATGTTCATTGATGTGATCCATTAAAGAACAAAAAATATAGAAATTTAAATATATATATAGCATTTGTACTATACTATCTGACTTAGAAATTATTCAAGTACCCAAAATATTATTTATAAATTAACTCAATTTAATATTAATCCAAGTTTTGAAGTTATCTTAAGCCTTAAAATCATGCTTAAGCTGACACTCTATAAAATATAATTACTGTTTTAAAATCATTGGACAAAATCATGATTTAAATATATTTGAAAATATTTCATAATCTCAAACATTATATAAGAGTAATGTTAACTTATTTGATTACTAAACCAATGTAGGAAGTTCAAAAAGTTCTGATTGTCTAGTCATTTCATGAGAACTATCTAAATCTTAAGAAAATATAATGTATGCTAATATCATTCTTAAAACTGAAAAATCAGAGAAAAGTTATGACTTTTCTCCTAAATAAAAATTATTAAACCAAACTAGTATGTTCAAAAATTCACCTTAATTATGTGAACTCAGAGTCTTAAAATTTCTTATTTAGTAGTTTCTGTAAGAAGGCTATTTTCTAAGTCTAGCACAGTATTTTAAGTTCAGTTTTCATGTTTGTGAACTTGGGGATGGCAGATATATGTAAGTACTTGTTTACCTCTATGAGCCAATTAGGAAAGGCATCTTTAAAATTCTTAATAAGCTAATATACTAATCCCTGAATAAGGTAGGAACATATGTTACATTCACATGATGATATGTGAATATTTTCCTGAATTACAGACACAGAGACTCACAGAGAGAGCCTCTTCAGTTCTATAACTTCAGACACAGGGCCAAAGTAAACTAGAAACACAAAAATTCACCAGTGCATATCTCAAAGAAATTTTCTTATTTCCAGTAGATATGAAATATTTTTAATTGACTTGAGTGAACAGAGAATAAAACAAACTAAAAGAGTTAAAAACTTGGATTCTTTATCACCTCCGACACCACAGAAAATAGGTGAGAGCATAAACTCAAATTCCCAATCATCACTGCCTCCAAAAAGCTTACAGGCAAGATTCATATGCACTTCATTTCTGTTTCCCTTCTAGAGCCACAGGTGAGTTTCTCACTTGCAACAGGCAGCCATAACATTGTTGAATGAACTGCAAGTCTTAGGATGACTGAAGAATATAGGATATAAGGGACTGTGAAATTTAAGGACATGGGTTTAAAAAGTTTTATCTTTCCTATCTGTTTTATTTCCTAAGACCCAAATACTACACTGCCTCTATAACTCATCAGAAATAAAAGTTGACATAGGTATAAAACCAAAGGATACTAGATGCCACATGAAAGAACAAACACATCTTTCACTTTGTTTAATTATTTAAAATGAGTTTTCAGGTCTTAAATTTACCTAGAAACTAGACCACTTGGCAGACAACGTTTTAGTAGAAAGGCAAGAGACCAACAAGTACTTCCCACTAATGGGCTCTTCCTGCTAAAGAGGCTGAGATGTCCCAAAACCTCTACCCAGTCTTCAAATGCTAATCATTCCAAGTACTAATTAAACAAAATTAGTCATTGTATGAATTTATAGAAAATACTATTGATTTTGTATTTATTTTTAGTTTATGAATATAGTGGATTTCAAGAATGGGTAGTGTATTTTTTGAGCATTTTCAAAGTAAAGGTTTTACGCAGAAATTTCCTAGTTTTTATGCTTTCTGAATTATACTGAATTCTTCATTGGACAGTTTAGTTCAATAAATATTTTAATTCATGTGTAGCAGTGGATTATTCAACTTGTCAATACCCTGAGTTTCCATAATTTTTCAAATTAAAGCCAGCACAAATTATCTACAGATTAAAAAGCAAAATCATATATGTACACATACAATATGCAAAATATTGTACATATTTTACCTTTCCTGGGTATCATTCCATGCTTTGCTTAATAGCATAGATGGTAAGGAAAAGGTGCTATGTTGGAAAAAGGCAAGTTTCTACCCTAAAACTACTAGCTAGACCTTTATTGAATGATCATATATTCCCAACATGCTTCACAATCATAAATAGGACCAAAGAAGATAAACAGTTATTTCAGTAAATATTTAACAGAAAATATTAAATAGAAAGTTTTTTATGTAACTGCAGCTAAAAGTTAACATTGCAAATGACATTGTAGACTGATAGATTAGATTCAACATTAGTTTTAAAGAAACAACAAAAATTAGCACCGAAAACTAAAAGTATAGAGGGTTTAAGTAAAAGTTCAGTTCTAATAATCCTTTAATTCAAATCTAATATTTATAACAGACTTAGTCTCTCATTACTTCTGACATTAATAACCTGTAAGGATATAAACATTGCTTCCTTATCACTACCCTCCAGTACTTACCTTAAAGTATACCCATTTCTAAACTTTCTACTGTGTTAGGATATGATAACTATATAATTTATTGTCCAAACCAAAATACTTTTTTAGGATGACATACGATGTCACTCATAATTATGCCAGAGTAGGCCCATCCAAGATGATTACAGGCAAACTGGGATGTATTTATGCTCGTAAAAGATGAAGTAAGACAAAATGAACAAGACAATAATATAGCATTTGTATTACTCTTTATGACAACTAATTAAATAAGTCTTCCACATTTTCAAAATGGAAATGGTGACCTTCCAGTATAATTCAGTAATAAGCAGCACTCAGACAATAGGACTGGTATAGGAAAATTACATGTGCCCTAAAAGGAAACCATAGTTACATCAGCACTAATGTCAACTGTGATACCATCAGAGTGAGTGAGCCACAGACAGCCCAACTCAGTCGTACAGCCTGGTAACTTCAGGGCCAAGCCGAAATGGAAATGTTCCAAACCTGGAGCCATCTGTTCAGACTCGATTCAGGTTGAATGCTACCATTTTCAGCTAGCCATGTAGACATACTCAAGAGGTAGACAAGTTGATTGAAATCAAAAAAGGCTTCCTAGCTCTCATGAATCATAAATGCTCACCTATCTCTCTAGTACCTAGCTCCCTGCCCACCTGCCCTTTTTCCCACTGCCTCCCAGCTATGGCCATAGGCCCAGATGCTCCACTTTCTACAGAGCCTGGCTCTACCATGGAAAACTCTCACCTAGAGAAGCCACCAATCCAGGCCACCCCTCGAAGGAGCCAACTAAAGGACACCTTTAGGGTCAAAGGCTAAAGTGTATTTGCAGGATGGAAATTTACCATGTCTTGTCCACAAGGAACTGAAGATTGGGCTGCTGACCACCATCACTGAAGGCACAGTCACTGCCAGCCCCCATATATCTAATCCTTCCCTGGGAGTTTAAATTTTACCAAAAACAGAGTTGACTCCTTCCAGAAATACAGACACTGCCTAAGACAGGCTGAGATTCTCAGAAAATAAATTTATTCATCCCCAGCCGGCTTCAGAGAGCCCGAATTCTCTTGTTAAACTGCCTAGCTAAGTCCTGCTGGCCAGTGACTACCTATCACCTACAAAAGTAAATTTCATATTTAAACATTGTGTATGGGTTACATGTGTATAAAAGCAAAATAAAACTGAAAGCAATATGGCATACACAAAGAGTATTAGGTTTTTGGAATCCTATAGACCTGGTTTGAATCCCTTCACTGACAATAAACAAATAGCTGTGTATTCTTGAAAAACTAACCTAAGTTCTCTAAGGCTTAGAATCAGCAATCTGGCAAGGTGTTTACAGGATTAGTGATATGATACATATAGAGGATTTAGTGTAGTTCCTTGAATGTAATAGTTACAATTTACTGAGCAATTCCCATTAGAGTTATTGAACATTGTTTCAGTGTATTCAAATTTTCTTTCAAAGGCTCAGTTATGCAGTGTCTACCTAACTACACATTTAATTCTACATCTTTATTTATCACATGTATTGTCATGTTGAAACTGCTTTCTTATTTACTATTTTATTGATTACTATTCCATTGAATACTGCCAGCTACTCTAATTTTATGAAGGTCTGTGGTCTTTTCTATCGTTCTAATTATTACAATTCTATGTAGCAAATCATACAAAATATCAAGGAGGGAGGGAGAAAGGAAGGAAAGGAGGAAGGGAGATAGGAAAGGAGGGGATGAGGGAGAGAGGGAAGAAGGAAAAAAAGAGAAAGAAAAAACTAATCATAGCAATCTTAACTAATGTAACTAATCATCCAAAGGACAGAATCTTCCTGCTGTAAGTGATTTTTGTGTACTGCCAAGGAAATAGCCTGCTCAGTCAGGCATCTGCGCTATGGCAAAGCTCACCTGTCTTACAGAAGACTGCAGAGAGCTACAATAAGAGATTCATTACAGCTCTTCTTTTTTTTTAGTTTATTTTGATATCATTAATCTACAATTAAATGAGTAATATTATGGTGATTACACTACCCCCTTCATCAGGTCCCTCCCCACCCAACCCCATTGCAGTCACTGTCCATCAGCGTAGTGAGATGCCATAGAGTCACTACTTGTCTTCTCTGGGTTGTACAGCCCTCCCCGTGCCCCCCGAAGATTACATCTGCTAATCGTAATGTCCCTTCTTCCCCCTTACCCCTCCCTTCCCACCCATCCTCCCCAGTCCCTTTCCCTTTGGTAACTATTAGTCCGTTCTTGGGTTCTGTGAGTCTCCTGCTGTTTTGTTCCTTCAGTTTTTTTTTTCCTTAGTTCTTATACTCCACATATGAGTGAAATCATTTGGTACTTGTCTTTTTCAGCTTGACTTATTTCACTGTACAGCTCTTCTTTTTTAGTGTTCTCTTTTACAGCTTAAAAAACAAAGTCAGATATTCCTTAATTATTTCCTTGATACCTAGGATCTTTGATGGCAGAGTTCTTTGTTGTGCCAGTTGCCAAGTAGAATGCTGAGAAAGAAACTGGTGGAGAAATGCTCTTCTACATAAAGTTGTCCTTTGGAGACTAAACTGTGCTGACCAAAATTGCATTTATACAGAAGGAATAATTAACCAATCAACTATACCTAAGAAGGTCATTTTATATCAGTCTCACTTCCATGTGTCTCCTCAAAAGACTCCCACCAAAACCCCACTCTTGCTACTTCCAGAATGAGAAGACACAAAATTATGATCCACAGCAGTTGTTTACAAACTTTCTAAAGTGAATTCCAGTTTTCCTAGGTAAAATCTTACAGACACTAAATATATGAAATAAATAAAAATTGGTTCTGTTTAAAATATTTACTATTTCTAAAAATAAAATTTTATAAGAAATAAAATAAAAATGGCTTGTAGTTCCATAGTCAAGAATAAAAAATATGCAAATAATTCATTAAAATAGTAGAGAGTCTAAAAGTCAGTTTCTTCCCCTGCCTCTGAGCCCTCTCCTTCAGGGTTAACACTATCTAGAAATTTCTTCTCATTCCTTCTAGAATAAATTTTATACATTCATCCAAATATATGTATCTCCATGTTAGTATTTTGCTAAAAAATTTGTAAAATAATTTCCTATTTATTTGCAATAAAGTAAATCAAAAGTGAAGAGTCTGTTTCTGAGCAAAAATATAATGAGTCAGATGTTATGAAGGACAATGGGAGACACAACAAATCCTATCACTCATTTTATTTGGATATTTTAATTCAGTTACTTAATATAACAAAACTGAATTCAAACACACGAATAAAAGCAGGATGAATATGTTTTAATAGCCTGCTTTATTTAAAGTCTCAAATATAGAAATTTGAGAAGTAATTTAGTTTCAAAGTTGAATTACTAATAATATGTAGAAGCTACTTGAGTTCTTTATTCATTAACATAAACAAACCAAAACTACTCAGCCTTTTCACCAAGCATTAAGCTAACATTTCACATTCCCTTATTGTACAGCTAAGAAGGCGTGCTGGAAGTTGGTAGTACTCCCTAACCTCACCGAGAACGTAGTAAGCTTGCTTCTGTCCTCAGCATGAGCACAGTCTTGCAATTTTCAATACTTTCTATCCTCTTCCTGACTCTCTCCTCTCTCATCCACTTTATCTATCACTCCTCAGTTACAAACAGGAGATATGGAGAAATACCTTCAGCTCCTGGCTACATAACATCCTCTTAGAGTTCCCAGTTTTGGGAATGAGAGCACAAAGTATATGGAGCATAATACAAAGGTACCCCAAATATTTTCCAATATCATCTCCCCCCCAACTATTTTCAGAAAGGTCACAGCAGGTCTATTATAAAATCAAGAAGGATCGGAGGCTAGGAATCAAAAGGAGATTAGAGATATAAAACGGCCATGCTGTGTGACCCACACAGAACATCAAACATCACGTGTCTGTTCAACAAAAGAAAGAGCTTTCTCCTTCAAACTTCAAAATGCTCTACTTAAGAATATGTTTTATATCACATTTTCATAATGTATATTTTTGTCCTGAGATTTTGTACTTTGTTAAAAGAGATTTCAACAGCCAAACTCTATATATTTACAAGCATGGCACTATTCTTTCTATATGCAACTTTTTTGAGGAAATTAAAGTCTTGGTAATTTTTCTTTTACCCTAAAATATAATACCAATAATTAGTGAGTAAGCTACTTTTACCAGTCAGCACTTACCCCTTTCTGGGCTCACCATGTAGAAGGGAGCATAACAAACATCCAGCCATACTGTGGCCCATTTTACATATGACGTGGCCAGGCTCTGGTGCAGCTGTTCAGTCAAACTCTCATGAAGATGCTGGTTATTTTGTAGCTGTGATTAGCATTTACCATCCATAGACTTTAGGTAAAGGAGATTATCCTCCATCACATGGGTGGACTTCAGTAATCAGTTAAAGACTTTAAGAGCAAAAGATCTGAGGTTCCTGGAGAAGAAGGAATTCTGCCTCAAGAGAGTAACACAGAATCCCTGCCTCTGTTTCCAGCCTGCTGGCCTGCCCTACAAATTTCACACTTGCCAGGTCCCACAATCATGTGAGCCAATGTAATAGATATAAAGAGATTCATCTTAAAGAGACTTTCACCTATCTATCTATCTGTTATTGATTCTATTTCTCTGGAGAATCCTGACTGATAAGACATCAAATCTCTGCCAATACAATATTCAGGAAATATTTATTGAGGGTGTTTATACGACAGGCACTGTTGTTCTAGGTACTGATGATAAAGCAATAAATAAAACAGACAAAAAATCCCTACTTTCATAGAGTTGTGTTTTAGTGGTACTCAGATGACTAACAAGTTTTTAGGTAAGAGGACCATATAATTTATCACACAATCCAGGGCATTTTAAGGCTGGAACATGACATAAGTAATACCTATGTCAGGACAGCATGCCTAAGCCATAACTGTTCTGGACAAACTGGCCTAGTATAGATCACCATAACCTTTAGTGAAACGTAGGCCTATTTTCCTCAGACAGCCATGCATCTCATTAATTACAGAAAGCCAAAGGAGTATAAATTAATCAAGACTTAGGGGCAGACCTATAGGGATCTTAGATTCAGGGAGCTTTGGGTTCAAATTCCAGATATGCCCTGCTCAGTTACATGCTACACAAATTATCCAAGTTTAACTAGTCTCAATTATGCTATTTAAAAAATATATATATGAAAACCAGTGAGAGAAAATATGTAAAACACACACAAAAGGAATTGGGACATGACAGACATTCATTAAAGTATCTATGAAAATGTCTTAGCTGAGCCAGAGTAGGGATAAAGCGGTGGGGCTGAAAAGTTTTGTTTATGAGTGTAGGTCATTCTGTGCTACTTGGTTTTTTAAGCCATGTGAATTTATTTCATTGGTTTTAAAAATTTTAAGAAAAAAGAGAAATTTAAACAGTTAGCCCTGGAATGAGGTATTTTATTAAATGCAATAAATGGCAATAATGAAATTACAACAATGCTATTATAATTGTGAGCATGGGCATGCATCACTGACTAAATGTGCCATTTTTATCATCTTTAATATTGCTAGAAGTCACTCTAGATTTATCTTTAGAAACGTTATATTCATTAAACTGAATTCTACATCAATACATACTGAAGTAGACCTGACTTAAAAGGAGATTAAACAATCCTTCTGCCTAGTTGAAAACTGCTGAGAGGAAACAATAGTAAAGAGATTTTCTCTGAAGTGTGACCAAGTGAACCACAACAGCTATGCACAAGCCCATTTGGAAACTGCTTTGATGAGTCTTCACCCTCGCTGAAACCCCAGAGAGAACACTGGACCTGACCCACTAGCTGTCTGCAAAGTATAAATACCCTGAGAGTGATCCCAAGGGTGAGAAAAATCCTTCTTTGTCCCCAAATATTATTTTTTCCATTAGCTTATCTCAGGACTCAACAGCCCTTCTCCATTCTCTTAGAGTCCCCCCAACAAAAGCACAAATGAAGGGAATCTACTGTGAAAATGACAGAGTAAATCTGACAAAGGGAGCATGAGGTCACTGACACGTAAGGACAGCTCAGGTGTGATAATCCTTTCAGAAAGCAAAGTTCTAAATGATCCTAAACTGTGTATAGTTTCTTCTGTTGTGGTGGAGAGAGTGCGGTTGGATAGAGGGGTAGAGGAGATCAGAGAAGGACATGAGTACAGTGATTTTGCTAGATAGGACAAGAATTTGTTGGACCTCAGAGTGAGATACATGAAGGGCCACAAAAAGATTGTCTCTCCAGAATACTCCATTCTCTATTAAGAGTTAAGAACTTAAATTTCAATCACATTATAATTTTGCAAGGGTTAGATTTAACTGAGAATAATAACTATATTTATAACTACATAAACTGCCTTTTTGTCCAAATTGTAGAGACATACCATTCCCTTCCAACCATGAATGTAAATAAAGCTCATTATAAACCTACATTCTCCTAGTAAGCTTCTTCAGAAAACATAGAAAATGAAAATCTCTCAAACAATATTACCATTGCTAAATTTTGATGTGTATCTTCATAGCTGATCCCTTTGTATGCACACACACACACACATCCTATATGGAACTGTAGTCAATACAGAATTAATAATTATTCAAGTTGTTAGGGCTTCATAATCAAAAACATGAACTATTGTAAATCAGCTTTTTAAAGTATACCGTAAGTGTTTACATTGACACAATCATGGATATATACCTATGGGAAGAAAGAAAAAAACAAGTTTCCCAGTGTTATTTCAGTGGATGTTAAAAGTGCTTTAACTCAGGTAACTTAAGGCAGAGCCTGTGTTGACATATGTTAAGAGTCTGAAAAAAAATCGTTTCATAATAATGGAATTATAATTTATATACTTTATATAGAAATATGTACTACATTCTATCTCTATTATACATATATACACACACTTGATTTTTAACCCTAAAATTTCATATGCATAATTCGGGCAAACTTTTTATTATAATATTCTTATTTAGATATTTAAGGATTACTGTGTATCAGGATTTCTCGATTTCAACACTATTAACATTTTGGGCCTAATAATTCCTTGCTTTGCAGGCGTGGAGAGGGGACTGTATGGGGGGCTGGAGGTGTCCTGTGAATTGCAGGATCCTTGGCGGCCTCCTGACTTTTCCACACCAGATGCCAGTAGCACTGCCTCAGTTGTGACAACCAAAAAATAAATGTCTCCAGGCATTGCCAATGTCTCCTGGGGACACAATCACCCCTGCTTGAGAGTTACTGCCTTATACTGAGGGTCACCTCCTACTTGGGCATGTGTGATATATGTGTTTTGTTTGGACCCTAAGGGGCTAATTTTGTAACCTGCTTTTTCAATTGACCCATATAATTGTTTACAATTTCTTAGTATTGTAAACAATGCCTCAATGATTTTATACACAGATTCCTTCAGCTTTTTTCAATTAGTTCCTTATGTTTTAAGGACAATGGTTTTAGAGATAACTCTATAGGGAGAACTCATTTTAAATCTAAATAGTTTAAATATACCTGAAGTTAAAGGACAAAAAAGGCAATAAAATACAAAAGGTCAAAAATAAACATACATTACCTGTAATTGGTTTTTACATACATCATACTTCTATTAGAATAATATGAAGCAACCTGGTAAGAGATTAAAAATTTCAAAATGACTACAAGTTTTGCTTTTTCACCAGTGTCTTGGGCACCTTTTTCAAATAAAGATATTAAAATAAACACTTCAGAGACCCATAATGTATCAAAACTGTATTGCTTGTATCTTTTCCTTTAGAAACTGCATATGGTAATTCAAAAACAAAACAAAAAAATTTTTGTCAATCAATGATCTGAAGATATTTTATTACCAGCTGTCATAATCTATTTTAAAAGAAGTTTTGAGACTCTTGCTCTAGAAGTTTTCAACTAATGAGTATAAAAGGTTTTAAAAATCAATTATTTTTATATATTGTTTATGGATACAGGAAGGAGTCACAATTCACAATAGTAGGGCTGGACAGGGGTCCAAACAACCTTCAATTAAGAGTACCTAGAAGGTTTAATTTCTTTAAAGCATTTTCTAGAAAAAATACATCAAAAGATTAACACTTACTAATTCACAGTGTACACATTGGAGTTCACACATATATATTACCACACAGTCTTCACGATGTTTTATAAATCCTTAGCAATTTTTTTTTAAATAAACTCATGATTCATCAGGAGGTTGCAAGGAGTCTTTGGTAAGAAATCTTAGAAAATTTCTCAGGAATTAATTTTGCTTGTCTGATCAATGAAATGAGTAAATAAACATTTTTATAAGCTTTCTATATTTGAAATCTTAGGTGTTGGAATCTGTGTTTGAGCCTCAGTCATGTAATTGTTCTGTGCCTGAGTTTTCTCATCTAAAACAGAGAAATCATGAGAGTATATACTTTACAAGCATCAAAAAGGAAAAGTCATAGGCCCAAAAGTGAGTGCCTGGCCATGTCACCAAACCAGGGCTTAATGCCTAATCTAACTGCAGTTTCAGTTTTCCCCAGAAATGTAGTCTTAGTCAATCAGGAATTTTCTCACCAGCACCAATGAGGTAATATGTCACAAGAGCTTGATCCATCCCCCAAAAAGAAGATGAGGTCATCTTTGTGATAAAACACTCTGCTCTTCCTCCTAAGAGCAAGTGACCTTGTTGAAACAGTCCCTTCTTGTGCTAATAATGTTTTGTCCCACTCTCCCTCTATAAACACCTTCCATTTTGTATAACTCCCTGGAGTATTTCACTACTTGCTAGATGGGATGGTACCTGATTCATGAACCACTTAATAAAGCCAATTAGATCTTCAAATATAATTGATAGAATTTTGTTTTTCAGCGAGAGTTACCATGAAAATTAGTAAGGAAATGTTTATGAAAATACCTTCTACATTATAAAGCAACAATATACTAACTAGCTGCATAAAATATTTACATATTCTTCCTTGAGATTTAAAGCAGATTAAGAATTGCAGTCTATTGTTCCTCAACGTTGAGCATGGTCCAAACAATGCCCATAAATAATCTTAATGAATAACCACTTATTCAGATAGGCAGAAAGATAAATACCTTTCCTCCATTCTTCAACAAGTACCTACTAATTCTTTTTGAAATCAGAGAAGAATTTTGATGCTCAACATAAAGTAGGTGCTTTGCAGCAAGAAAACCTGCACAGGAATCTAAACTGTCCATACTATTTCATATCATTTGACCTAACAACAACTCTCTGGTATAAGAAAGGAAGATCTTATTACCCATTTTAGAGCTAAGAAATAGGAGTGTGGAAAGTTCATTTGCTTAAAGTAGTGGTAAGATCATGCCTAGTATCAACCTTCTATTTTTTTCTATTTTGGTATCATTAATATAAAATCACATGAGCAACATTGTGGTTACTAGATCCCCCCCTTATCAAGTCAACCTTTTATTTTTATTAGGAAATACCTTTGTTATTGTTATAGTTCCTCATTGGGCCAATTGTCGAAAGCCACATTTGTAACCATCTTTTAACAATTATACATTCTAGACTAAGAAATATCCTATGTAAAATACAGAAAAGAATTAATTTGCCCAGAACCAGAGGACCCAGAACAGAATGTGAAGATAACATTGAGATTGGGCATGTACTCTTCCAGGCACTGTGCTAAGTGCTTACGGAAAGCCAAGAGAGAAGCCATTCTATGAGGTACATGTTACCAGCACCCCCATTTTATACAAAGGAAAACAGTGGGGTAGAGACTAAGGATTTTCTGTATAAATATACAGCTAGCAAGTAACAGCAACAGTATTTGAACTCAAGTCAGCATACCTGGGAGCCTAAGTTCCTAACCATGATTTATACCACACGCATTTAACTGGTGTTAGATAATAATAGTTCCATCTATGTTTACTGAACAAGAGTTGGATTAAATTACCTTTCTTCATTAAGATAGAAGGTCATTCAGTAGCATCTTCTAATTACTACTGATCCCTTAAAATTTATTTTTAAATCTGATTAATTCAAGAGAAAGCCAATTTTTAATGTTTCCTTAATAAACAAAAACCCACATTTTCTATACAAAAAGAATGTTCTAGTCTTTTAATAATTAAACCATGATACAATTTTCTAACCAATTCTGTGCATACAGTTTTACCAGTGCAAATTTAAATAATTAGAAAGTACTACTATTCAGATGGCCAACAGGCACATGAAAAGATGCTCACATCACTAATCATCAGAGAAATGCAGATTAAAATCACAATGAGATATCACCTCACACTAGTTAGGATGGCCAACATCCAAAACACAAACAACAACAAATGTTGGCGAGGATGTAGAGAAAGGGAAACCCTCCTACACTGCTGGTGGGAATGAAAACTAGTTCAACCATTGTGGAAAGCACTATGGAGGCTCCTCAAAAAACTCAAAATAGAAATACCATTTGACCCAGGAATTCCACTCCTAGGAATTTACCCTAAGAATGCAGAAAAAAAAAAAAAAAAAGACAGATGCACCCCTATGTTTATCGCAGCACTATTTACAATAGCCAAGAAATGGAAGCAACCTAAGTGTCCATCAGTAGATGAATGGATAAAGAAGATGTGGTATATATACACAATGGAATATTATTCAGCCATAAGAAGAAAACAAACCCTACCATTTGCAACAACATGGATGGAGCTAGAGGGTATTATGCTCAGTGAAATAAGCCAGGTGGAGAAGACAAGTATCAAATGATTTCACTCATCTGCGGAGCATAAGAACAAAGCAAAAACTGAAGGAACAAAACAGCAGCAGACTCACAGAACCCAAGAAAGGACTAACAGTTACCAAAGGGAAAGGGACTGGGGAGGATGAGTGGGAAGGGAGGGATAAGGGGGAAAAAGGGGCATTATGATTAGCACACATAATGTAGGGGGGAACAGGGAAGGCAGTATAGCACAGAGAAGACAAGTAGTGACTCTATAGGAACTTACTATGCTGATGGACAGTGACTGTAATGGGGTATGTGGCAGGGACTTGATAATGGGAGGAATCTAGTAACCACAATGTTGCTCATGTAATTGTATATTAATGATACCAAAAAAAAAAGAAAGTAATTTGATTTTTTTAGCGGAATAAATTTGAAAGTTGTGTTTTAATTCCACAGAAATTGTTCCACAAATAATTTTAAAAATACAGAATTTATTACTGTAATATGTAAATGATTTTGGCAATCTAACCTTCAACACAGTTGTTAGGCCTTAAATGCTTTATCACATTTCATTGAATAAAATAAAATAAAACTGGGTAACATCTGTGATAAATCCTGTTAAAAAAAAGGACAAAGTTGGATATTTAAGAATTTCTTTAGCACTTTGTTGGTTAATGGGGGTATTCCAACATTTTAAAAAGTAAACAACAGGGATTTTGCCTCCAGAAACTTTAGCTAGCAGCCTAATAAAAGTTTGTGGTCTTATAGAAATAGCTATACCTCCTTTATATTTTTATAGTATATACAAAGAGTATATGCAAATTAATACTAATTAGCTAGTGAAGCAAAATATATTTTCTCCTTAGTTATTATGAATGTTCACATATAATTTCCTTCTAAAGAAGTTTTAGTCAGTTACAGCATTGCAAGAATTACTGCAATTTTATGGTTATAATGGGAAAAAAAATTTTTAAACCCCTTTGGAATTCAAGCACAGAAAGGAAAGATTCAATTACTTGGAAAGACTTTGGTGCTGTGAGATAGATACACAGGAAATGAAAGGCAGACTTGGGTCACCATTAAACTGTAATCCCATATGGCATTTCTTCCTCTAAGCTTCTGCTACAATCCATTTACATAGAATATGAGCTGCAAACCAATAATTACAAACATACACCCACAAATGAGAGATAACTATGCTAAGTGAAATATAAACTGACTTTTAATTATTCATTAATAGTAATTTAGAATATTAGTGGCATGACACAATGATCTCCTCAGGGTCTATATATAGCAGGAACTCACCTTACAAATGAAAATCCCACGATTAAAAGGCCTGTTAGGCTCAAGCTATATAAATTCTGCTTGAACAGGATGGGGTTGAAGATCAACGTACATAATTCTGAATGCTAATTTACATTCAAGGTCAAATAGCATAAAGTAGATTGCACACTTAAAACAGTACCCAACACACAGCATTTGCTAACAATAGCTGTTATATATAAACATTCACCCCATGGACAATTTTTCAGCTCTTATATAAAAGTTAACTTAAGAACAAAAACTAATTCAGGATATAGACAGGCAGAACCCACTCTCAATACTTCTAAATTAAACAATTGATCGGAAAACATTCTACTATGAGCTAAAAGATCCATCTCAATCTAAGGCCCTAGGCAACCACTATTAATTGAATGGAGTTGGTGAGCAAGACGAAGGTTATTTGCCATTTATGACCTGCAACTGGTCTTCCCTCTGTAAGCTGGATCCCAGTCAATGGCTTTACTATACATCAATTAAATAAAAATTGAGGTGCAGAGGGTCATCCTTGAATCTCTCACAAACTCTCCATATTCAGTCATCATTCCTGCTGAAGTGTCTTCTTAAATATCAAACCTATCCCATGGACTCCACCTTCATCAGCACATCAGTACAAATTTGCAACTGCCTCCTATCATCCTTACCTGTCCCCTGTAGACCTTGCTCGCCACTGCAACTAGAGCACGTGCTTTGAAGAGCACATCTGATCTACAGCCACCACCATCCCAACAAAACCCTGCAACACTTGACTTTCCTCTTCACCTCTAGCACAGGTCTTTATCTCTAAGGAGACCTTCCATTATCTGGCCTATTCAGATATGTGCTATCCTCAGGCCACACCCTCTCCCTCTCACCCTTGGCATTCCAGCCATAGTCCCTTCCTCCAGTCCCAGCACTGAGCCTCCAGGAACCCTTCCATCACAAAGCCTTGGGCAGGCACTTCCCTCTCCTCTTCACTTGTTAAACACCTCCTTTCCCTTCTGAGCTTAGTTGTGGTGTTACTCCCTCAGGGCTCCTTCCCCCACCACTCTCTTTATAGATTCTTGTGACACCTCATATATTTGCCATGGGTTTAATTTTACTGCTTCTTGAAGACAGGGGCTATATTTCTGATGTGCTTGTTCATACTGAACCCATACCATCTAGAACAGTGCCTACCAATGGCAGATACTCATTAAATATTGTTTGAAAACTAGAGTGAATTTATGAATGATGAAAGAATGCATAAATTGATGCAATTATCCATAATCAATTATCACATCTTTGACAGATCCATTACTATAGAAGATTCTGTTTATAACAGAGATTTGTTTAGTGTATGTAGTAGCCTGTTCATTTAATACTGTGCATATTTGCTCAGTATTAGAAATAAATTACAAATTTAGCTGCAGTAGTAACCACATATGGTATGATCAAAATCCTCAAATCTACACTAACAAAGTTCCTTAAAATCAAACTTTAGCAAGTTTATATCAGTTCCTAATCACTAGTAAGTGTTTTCATTCCATTCATTTAATTATTCCAGCAATTATTAAGTTTTAGGAAAATACAGGAAGCTAAGCAAAAAGAGTTCTTTAAAAGTTTTCAGGACAAAAAATACGTAATGTTTCATCTAGTACAGTAGTATTAGGCTATCCAAATGTTTCAGAATTGTGTATACCAAGATCCCACACAACACAAGTTTCTTCTATAAAGATAATTCTGTTCTCCCGTTTTGGATACTTGAGAGCTAGCATACAAGTTTGTATGCATGTGTAATACTTGGATAACTCACTAGTCTTACTAAGCATGTATGGATACGCACATGTTTTAGATACATGTGAAGATACAGGACAAGAAAAGCCAATCCCTTAATACAGCCATTGTCTAGTTGTTATTGTTATTCCATTAGAACTTTTTATGCTTTCATTGGATTTACAGCTGCTTGTCACTAAATGATATTTACTTAAATAACTCTAATTTTATTGACTTTCACACTCATATTCTCCATCTGAGATCTTTGCTTCATAAGTGTTTTGCATTTGTTCACTCTTATAAACAAAGCCATCTTTCATAAATTAGCAAACATTTACACTGCAAAGAACACTCAGATTAGTCAATTTGGAAAGTGTTTCTTCATGCCCCATCCCAGGAAGTAGCATCTTTTTGAGTGTCTGTGTAAACATGATGTTTTAAATGCCCACTCAATGTACAGGTCACTTATCAGAGTTCTATACGTTGAAAAAGAGATTAGCAAGTTCAAACTTTATAAGAAAAGTGAAGTACAATCATTAATACTATCCTTATTGACAGTCTTGGACTAGGGAAATCCAAGACACTGAAATTATTATGAATCTCTAAACATAATCTTTTCATTTATACCAGTAATGTAAAAATTATTGTTGGACAAGAAAATATAGATAAGCATAAAAAGAGGACTGACATATCATTAAATAGAGACAACTACTCTTAACAGCTATCTTCAGAGAATTTCTTAAACAAATATATATCTTAAAAATTAGGTAAAACATATACCATTTTTAACCTGGTATTTTAAATTGTCAGAAAAGTCAGTATCTTTCCATATCAATAACGTCAACATCTGTAAGGCTGGGCAGAACTCCTGCCTCGACCTTCTTGGCCCCTATGTCACTGGGGGTCTTTATGGCTCTGGTGGTCCTCTGGGGACACAGTCCTGAGCACAGCTGCAACACTGGCAAGTTCTTAGTGTAGTATATTCCTCAACTCAATGAGGAAAGGCTCTTGCCAGAGAGGGAAAGACACACAAAAAATTTTTGGTTGCTATTTCTCCTCAATATTGATATTTGGCTTACATAGTTAATCCCAGTCTTGACTAAAATGGACACGTACAGTCACTGATTTGGGTAAATTTCAACCCTTGAGCTTGTGAAGAAGAGAAGCTTCCCAGCACTACAAGAATTTGATGCCAAAAATTCTTCCTGTGTATATGTTAATTCATAATAATAGTGTCTTATAACCAAAAACTAATTTCATATTTTATTACACAGCAACTTCCCTCCTCTAAAAAAATAATGCATAAAGCTTAAAAGAGTCACTAATTCAATGGACAACTTTTATGTTCTCTCTCTCTGATTTGTGTACAGTTCTCCAAAAAGTGTTGGGGAGAGGAGAAGGGAGCAACGACCCAAGGAGCTAGCCTCTGGGGAGGATTGCGGCACACAGCGCAGAGGCCACCTGCCCAGGAATCAGGGATAAAGCACACAGTTCGTGAGCCACAAACATGGAACACTTGACAGAACTTTGAATGTCCAGTGTCTCCTCCTCTTCTCTGTCATTAGATAACATACCATATGCCTATGTTGTATGCATTTGAGATCTACAGTATGAAAATTCAACTTTTATATACTACTTCCTCATAAGATACCAAAACTGAATGTTAAAACACATTCCCCTTTTCTCTTAAGATGTTTTTCTAGTTTTGCAAATTATAAGTACATTTAAAGATATTTCCATATGTTCCACAACAGTAGGAAACATAAGGCTTTTAAATTATTTATTTATATTTGGTCAGTGTTAATTATTAAACTCAAAGGGGAATTTAAACACAGTTGTCTAACTTGTCATAGAAATTCTTGAGTATTTTTATACAAATACTACCCATATAAGTCTCTTCAAGACAGAAATAAAGTGGTTCAGCCACTAATATATGATGTGTATATCATAAAATACATATCTATTGTGCCAGTTATCACCAAAACCCCATAAAAAACTATTAATACTTAGCTATTTTTAAAGTAGGGGCAATACAAACAATGCAAGCATTGAATGGGGAGCCATGAAATATCCCCCAGAGATCCAACTTGGCCATGAACTCATTATGTGACACAGAATGAAACATTTAGCACACCTGCACGTTGGTCTCCAGATACATAGGGAAGGGTTGGGGCTATATGTTATCAAAGAGTCCTCACAATGTTTATGACATAAAGATCCTTAGGATGTATTCCAGTGTTATCAGGATAAGACTTCTAAAGGCAACTTTCTTTAGCACATGAAGAGTGGAAAAGCAAGCTTTACTGCTTTCTTAATCTATGCTAAATGCCCATGCTTATTTTTTTCTAATGTGGCTATTTCAAGAGAATCCCTTTTCATTTACTTTTCTCCTCTTAAAAAAATATTTCATACCTACCAAACTGTTGGTATAAAACACTATGTTCAGTGAAAATTAAGTTACTACCATGTCATGGTTGAGAATTTTAACATGGAAATGAAGAAGGTCAAAGTTATGGTTCCCACAGCAACTAAACCTATGCGAAGCATACATGTAGTGTCTTCTTATTAGCAGGCATGCTGTATAATGTATGTTTATGTACTCTACATGAATTATACTTGCTATGGAAACCATAAAATTTGAATTTTCCTTCAAATACTTTAATTCTTAGTCATAATTTTGCATTAACATAAGGCTGGGGAAACATTTTTGTCGGGGTTGTTCACATCTCATCATCTCCCTTCAAAGGAGACACAATAACACAATATAGAGGATAATAACAGGAAACCAGAATATATTTATGCCAGTTATATTGAGGTATATGCATATGATTATGCTTGAAAATTGTCCTGGGGTACACACAATCACATTTTCTTGGGATAGAGAGATAAACAGTGGTATTCTTGCTTAGTATCAATATTAAGCAATAAGCACAGTATGAAGTTAAAACTTACACAAAGTGATTTTTTTCACTAAAACCTAGAACTTCATTATTTCTGGATTTCATATGAAGATTATGCTAGTCAGATAATAGAAACTGGTGCTTGGTATACATGTCCCAGAGAGGTCTGATTCCAAATAGACTTGGTCACATTTGTGATTACCTGATAGCCCAACACCTGGACTGAAATCATTGTTAGCCCACATGAACGGGGAAAAATTTTTCAAAGGAAAATATTCTGCAAGGACCTGTTTAAAAATGCCAAGCCAACAGAGGGCAGGGACTCCAACGCCTGCACTGGCACAGCTGTCCCACTGGGGAGCCAAGTGAGGAGGCCACAGGGAGCAGGCAAGAAACGCTATTAAAGGGTGGTTCTGATGACTCAGTCACTGTGCTCAGCCAATTATTAGTTTATAATTAGCAACATCATTCTGCTTAATGAAGTCCATGATGGTGATGTCGTAAGTCTATTCATGAGCTGATTTCGTAAGTTATTTCCGACAGTTAAGATAGGAAAAGTATTTAGATTATTTGGGTTATATGCTCTCTAAGCCTTGTTTTTGTCATATTCTCTACTATAATTAAACAAACTCAGTAAACTCGAATGGCTGAAAGAAAATACCTACAGTATATCTATTGCAAAGGAACACACACACCAAAAATGAGTGGGAGACACTTGATGTTGCACGCAGAACTGAACACGCTCGTTGGGACTCCTGACTGCTGCCATTAGTATGGTTTGGTGTTGGAATATAAGGACATGAAGGTTCTGGGCCCAAGGCAAACACCGAATTACTGGGTAACATTGTCATCTGAAGACTCCAGTTTCTGCAACCCCAAATCTGAAATATTTGTGTTTTCTACCTCACGTAATTATAAGAAGATGATATACTTTGCAGTATTTTAGAACTCATAAAAAATAATATATCATGAGGACAAGTCTATGAATATGAATTCATTTACAAGGAATGCAACATATTGCCAACTCTTTTGACAAAACCAAATCCTTGCATAGTACAACATTCCTAAGTCCCATTGTAATATAATTAGATGCACTTAACAATTACTACATTGCACACTGGTTTCATAATGACTCCTTCTTACTCATTTCTTATAACACAGTCAATTGGTCTCAAATAATAAGTTTTTAGTGGGCAGCGACTATATTCAACTCCTTCTCTGTAGGGTCTAGCTCTTCATGCAAAGATATACATAATAAAATGTTTGTGATGAGCCAGATGATAACAAGATAATATCTACTCAAAATAAAACAAACTGAACATTCAGCACTCATAGCCATGTAAACCTAAGATGCAAGAAATCAAGTTAAGATTTGAACTAAAATATCCCATTCTCAAACTGATTGGTAATTAGGTACTTAAGACACCAATATCATCTAAGTCACCTGGATTGCAGGTATACATCAAGATAAAGTGTGTTTCAAGGATCTTTTAAGACAGATTTTTAAATGGGTAAGCACACTTAAAATTTTTTTATGACATTTGAAATAAACCAAATTCTTACCACTTTCTTGGAGGTAAATATAAGAAATTGTATAGTCTATGGAGATAAGTAGATAGATAGGGATATATAAACATATATCTCTCCCAGAGCTGGAAAGAATCAGGCAAAGGCTTGAAAACTCTTTGATTTACAAAGGTGATAGTGGCTTTAAAAGTATAACTTTTTACAGGTTAATTGTCTACAGTCTTTCATATCTTTGCAATATAGTAGGGAGGTTAAAAGTTATATCTTCCCTATTTATGTGAGGGGCTACTATTCTATAATTGTAAATAAAATTCTTTCTGGCTATGCTTAATAATTATACTTGTTATGCTAATTTTTTCTTTAACTCAAATATATTGCTCAGTCAGCTTCCAGCTTCATACTTGTAAAGTTGATGTTGGAACAAGTTTCATTCCAGTTTGATTTGTGACACAGATAACAGGGCAAGCTACTTTTCTACACTGCTTGATAAAAGCCAGTTCCATTCCTGCACAGTACACAGATTAAGAAAGTTACACATAATAAGTAATGTGACACTATAATTTGAAAATATTTATCTTGTTCACATTCTCCAGCTACTACTAAAAGATTCATAACACCACTGAACCAGGAATTGATGAATCCATCACTGTCTGGAGAATTTGATCATAATCAATAACATAATTTTACCCTTAAAGAGGATTCCAATTAAAGCATATTTTTCAAAGTAATTTTACTTTAACATAAAAGTGGGCTTTTGTACCATGAATCATTAACCCACTGGATGCCAAATAGAAAATTATTCTGTCTCTAAAGTTCTATATCAGAAAAATAATAGATGAAACCAAACCTTCTCTCTTCTATTTCACATTTCCCAAGGTACATTCTTATATTTTGTTATATACATTCATCACGAAAAATGAAAAGTAACATACTTTCATAAAAATAGTAGAACCATAAAAGGTTTATCTGATGAAGGTGATGAAATGCCCAAATAAACTGCCTCTGCTTGGACAAAGAAAACATTTTCACCTAAACAAAATTAAATTGTCAGATCATTATAGAACATCAAAAACAATCTAAAAATCCTGTGAAATTTCATATAGGGATTAAAGATGGCAGTGTGAGAGGTGAGACAGAGGCTTCCTCCTAAAACCACATATAATATGAAAATATAATTAATACAACTAATCCTGAAAGAGCAACAGGAAAGAGGACTACGCCAAACTGCATACACCTGGAAAAAAGAATAAACCTCACGGAACAGGATAACGTACCAAAGCCATGGCCAGGCAGGACCCAAGCCCTTCCCCAACCCCAGCTCACCAGCCAGAAGAAGAGAAACAGAGTGGGGAGGAAGTGAAGGCCTGGGACTGCTGAATATCAGAGTCAGATATTCTGGAGATCTGATCTGGGAGCGCAAACCTACATTTCATGGTGTTTTCATGGTACTCTTGTGATTAGGGGGTTGGAAAGCTAAGACAGGCAAAATACCTAGAGAGACTGAGATTCCAGCCACTTGTGGAAAGCAAAGATCCATATCCAGCTTCTCTATGACAAAAGAAAGGTGGGCAGTCTGAGAGACTTACTAACAGCAAGAGGGCTGCTGAAGGGGCAAGGATTGCACAGAACTTACTGCTCAGGAGAAAGGACAGGTAGACAAAATTGTCTGGTGCACTCTTCCCAGCAGGTTGGGAACTTTCACAATCTTCAGGAGCTCCAGCTCCCTGGCTGGTCACACAGCTCCAAGGACCCCCTCCGTGATACACAGCCTACTGCAACTTCCGTCCAGCCAGCCCAACCTGGCTCGCAAACCAGCAAACCCTACCCTGGCATTAGCTCAGCCAGAAGGAAGCCCCATCTACAGCAACTACAAATGAAAAGCACAGAGGCTAATACCTGTGTGCTTGGCCCACTGGTTCTGGCAGTGGAGACAGGCATAGCATCCGGGAAGCAGGGAACAGCTCTTTCCTCCCCCCAGGCATCAATACCACTCCCCTATGACCCCGACATTGCTTCAGGGGCTGAACAGCTCCAGAGAGTAGAGCTGCTGGGCACTAGGGGGCGCCATATACAAATATGAAACACCAAAGAACCTGGTTCAAAGTAAAATTATGAATACAACCCCTGAGAAAAATTCAAATGAAATCGACTTCAGGAATCTGCCTGAAAGGGATTTCAAAATAAAAATCATTAACATGCTCATGGAGGTCAGAAAAACATTGAAGAACTCAGGGATGAATTCCAGTCAGAGATCCAATCATTATGGAACACAGTATCAGAAATGAAACATAGAATGGAAAGTTTTAAAAGCAGATTATATACCATGGAGGAAACGATAAATGAAATAGAAATTAGAGAAGAGAAATACAAAGAAGCTGAGGCTCAGAGAGAAAAAAGGATCTTAAGAATGAAAGAATATTGAGACAACTGTGTGACCAATCCAAACGGAACAATATTTGCAGAATAGGGGTACCAGAAGAAGAAGAGAGAGAAAAGGGATAGAAAGTGTCTTTGAGGAGGTAATTACTGACAACTTCCTCAATCTGGGGGAGGAGGTAGTCTCTCAGGCCATGGAGGTGCACAGATCTCCCAACACAAGGGACCCAAGGAAGACACACTGAGACATATAGTAATTAAAATAGCAAAGATCAAGGATAAGGACAGACTATTAAAAGCAGCCAGAGAGAGAAATAAGAACACATACAAAGGAAAACCCATCAGGCTATCATCAGACTTCTCAGCAGAAACTTTACAGGCCAGAAGGGAGCGGCATGATGTATTTAATGCAATGAAGCAGAAGGGCCTCAAACCAAGAATACTTTATCCGGCAAGGTTATCATTTAAATTTGAAGGAGGGATTAAACAATTCCAGATAAGCAAAAGCTGAGAGAATTTACCTCCCACAAACCATCTCTACAGTGTATTTTGGAGGGACTGTTATAGATGGAGGTATTCCTAAGGTTTAATAGCTATCACCAGAGGTAATAAAACCACAATAAAGAAAGTAGAACAGTTAATTACTAAGCAAATGCAAAATTAAATGAACTATCCCCAAAGTCAATCAAGGGATAGACAAAGAGTACAGAATATGATACCTAATATATAAAGAATGGAGGAGGAAGAAAAAGGAGGAGAAAAAAGAACCTTTAGACTAGACTATGTTTGTAATAGCATATTAAGTGAGTTAAGTTAGACTCTTAGATGGTATGGAAGTTAAACTTGAACCTTTGGTAACCATGAATCTAAAGCCTGCAATGGCAATAAGCACATACCTATCAATAATCACCCTAAATGTAAACGGTCTGAATGCACCAATGAAAAGACATAGAGTCACTGAATGGATAAAAAAACAAGATCCATCTATATGCTGCCTAAAAGAGACTCACTTTAAACCCAAAGACATACACAGACTGAAAGTGAAGGGATGGAAAAAGATATTTCATGCCACTAAAAGGCAGAAAAAAAGGAGTTGCAGTACTTGTATCAGACAGACTTCAAAACAAAGAAAGACACAAGAGACAAAGAAAGACATTACATAATGATAAAGGGGTCAATCCCACAAGAAGATATAACATTATAAATATCTATGCACCCAACACAGGAGCACCTATATATGTGAAACAAATACTAACAGAATTAAAAGGGGAAATACAAAGCAATGCATTCATTCCAGGAGACCTCAACACTCCACTCACTACAAAATACAGATCAACCAGACAGAAAATAAGTAAGGAGACAGAAGCACTGAACACATTAGAACAGATGGACCTAACAGACATCTACAGAACTCTACACCCAAAAGCAGCAGAATACACATTCTTCTCAAGAGCACATGGAACATTTTGAAGAATAGATCATATCCTAGGCCACAAAAAGAGCCTCAGTAAATTTAAAAAGACTGAAATTGTACCAACCAGTTTCTCAGACCACAAAGTTATGAAACTAGAAATAAATTATGCAAAGAAAACAAAATAGCCCACAAACACTTGGAGACTTCACAACATGCTCCTAAATAACCAATGGATCAATGACCAAATAAAAACAGAGATCAAGCAATATATGGAAACAAATGACAACAATAACTCAACACTGCAAAATCTGTGGTAGGCAGTGAAGGCTGATAGTCTGAGGACCATTATTATAGCATATAAACTGCAATACCTGTGAATCAATACCCTGGATTTCCCACTGATTCAGGGAAAATAATGAAATAATGAAATCGACAAAGAGGCTATATAGTTCCTTGCAAAAGAGATGGCAACTATCATATCATTTAAAAAATGACATTGGCGTACCCACAAATGCTCTTGCCATTCCTTCTAAGAAGCAAGTTACAGCACCAAATTTCCTATTTCCATACAGCACTTAAGAGATTAGACCTAACAGACTGAAATGAAATGTTCCAGAAGCCACCAAAAGTAGAAGAAATAAGAACATAAAAAAATTCAGTAGGTGAATTAAGGATGCTCACATGAAGTGCCATTCTATAATGGTTTTACATTACAAATAAATTTGGGATTAATTATTTTCCAATAAAACCTTTGTACAAACTCCAATTTCAAAATTATGCCTGGGTTTAAAAATAGAAAACTCATTTTTAAACTAAGCTGGTAATTGTGTTAGAAGGATTACAGTACATCAGGAAAATAATTAATACAAAGAGGTTTCTTGTGCCGAGGTACCTGGTACTTAAAATCTGCATATTAAAATTTAACAAGTGCTTACATAACTATCAGAGCTTCAGGACAAACAAATTCAACTAACTCTTGTTTCCATTATAAACAAACCTTGAATTTATAGGTAAAAGAGAGATGACATATTAAAATGAGGTTACAAAGTACTTAGAGTTATGAATTTCAACCTATATTAAGAAGAAGAATGAACACATCAGGTTACTGCTAAACTCCACCTAATTACCTACAAATTAATCAAGGACAATAAATGAAATTATCATCTGAAAGACACTCATGATACTACTACTAAGACCTGTCAAGCCTCATTATCCATGCTAATTAAGAGAGCTGGCTAATCCTAAACAGTGGATAATTTAACAACTCTTTATTGCCACAGACTATATTTCTGTGCATGACAGATTTACCTGAACATGTTGTTTTTCTAAGTTTAGTATTAACAATAAGTTCCTAGATCATAATGCAAAATCAGCCAGGAATGTTTTAAAGTTTAAAATGGGTAAATTACAAACTATATAATCCATATGTAGTATAGTATAAATCTGACTGCTGTTTAAAATCTTTTAGTTAAGCTTACTATTAAATACCTTAATAAACATATGCTAATTCAGGTAAATGAATTGCAATAAAAACTATCACTTTGAAAGTATATCAAATTTAAGTCATATGAAGTACCTTGTGAGTTACTGTTTCATTTTACAGATAAAATTATAGGATCTTCAAGAAGTTACATGTAAGTCACACATGGTAAAGAATAAATGTCTTATTAAAAAAATTTTTTTTAACTCTCTATTACAAACATAAATCTTTTGAGTTCTCTCTCACTCTTTTGCTCTCACTCTCTTTCAACAAATAAGTACTACCAATAAAATTAATTTAGTTAATTAACTACCTACCAACAAAATAAGTGGCCAACTATGACCCAGACTTCATTAGACTCTTGAATATTGGTCTGAATTTGCTGGTCCAACTCTCAATTATAACATCGTTTATTGAAATTTTCAGCACCAACAGAGAAATAAACATACTTTGGTAGTGACTGAGAACGTGGATCTTGGAACATGCACATTGAGGGTGGAATCCCAGTTCACCAGGTACAGTTGTGTAAGAGTAGGCAAACTCCTAAATGCTCAGGGTCTCAGACTCTTCATATAAACAACAAGGATAATATTAGTATTTACCTCTTAGAATTGTTATGAAGGTTAAATTAGATGATACTTATAAAGCACTTAGAATCTGTTAGCTCTTACTGCTGCAATAATATTTATTTTCAAATGTATAAATCTTAGGCATTTTTTCTTTAAAAGAAATGGCACATATTTCCCACAGTTTAAGCAGATGATGATGATCACAACAATGACAACAATATACATACATATTCTTTGAACAATCGGAGCAATGCTTTTCAACTGGTGTTAGGGTAGAAGGAAGAGCCTCAGTAAGACGTATCAGAACATCTAGTCAATATTTAATAGAAAGTTATATTTAGAAAATGAAAAATTTTCATAATTATAACAGTAAAAGATAAAACTACTGTAAAAGGGGGCATGGATTTAAAAAGATAAGATGAAAGACTTAGATCAGAGAAGTATTATTATCACATCTGGTCATACCCGAACACCCACTTCAGCTTGCTTTCACTACTGCATGGGTAGAATAAACAGGACCCCACCAACACAGGACTTGAAGCTGCAGGAGTGTTAAGGGCCAGCAGCGCAGGAGAGAAACTAAGTGCAGGACCTGAGCTAAGAGCAGGAGAGAAGCTGGAGAAAAGGAACAGCTGCCAGGGTGGGAGATGGGGCAGCCAGCGAGAGAGGGGCCAGGCCATGCAATGAAGCACCCAGGGAACACACAGGTGCATGTGGGTGGAGCACAAACACAGTCTGTTCTGAACAATCCCAGGTAAGACCAACAAATCAGCAAATGGCCATTGCTACCGTCATCAGCCAACCCACTCCTGTGGAGCTCAAGGCCTGAGATGGATGGCGTGATGCGAAGGCAGCGTCCAGGCTTCAGGGGCAGCCTGCTGAGGCCTGGAAGACTGGGCCCAGCTCACGGCAGCCACTAGATACTGTGATTTGAGGCTGAAAGGTAGCAATAACCAACCCAAAGGTTGTGCTAATTATGAACATTTAAGTTCCTTACACCTGCCCAAATGTGTCATCTTACAGAAAAATACTTATTTGGTTATAATTACTTGCTTAGAATGATTCAAGTCTGTGGAATCATGAAAAATCTTTAATAGGCCCTGGGAGACCTAAAGAACGAATAAGAGAGATTCTTTCAGCTGCATTTTTGCTACCTGCAGCAGTACGTGCTTTCTAAGCAATGACTTCCCTCTAGGAGGGAGGACTGAGGAGGAGGAAGAGGAGAATGGCAAGCATGTACTCTAACCTACAACGATGATTTCATTTTCACTTTAAGAAAGATACAATTATCAGCATTTCAGAACCTGATAACCAAAACCTAGAGAGTTAAACAATTTGCCTAAATTATACAAGTTATTAATTATAAGATTAACTGAAAGAACTGAGTTTGAACTCGAGTCTGTAAACCTCTAAAGTCTATGCTTTTTCCCACTCTCCTCTCCACAGGAAAAAGTACCCTATCACTGCAAATTTCTACCTGTGAAACTAAAAAATATGTAAACATCTTTTTTCAAGTAAATTTGTTTTTACATGTGTTCACATCTGAATAGATTAACAGTAACAAATTGTCAGAGAATATAAATTGATTATATAGACACAACATAGTAAAAACATTAAAAGTTGTGTCTTTTTGAGTCACAAGTCTTGCCATTTAAAAATGCTATAGTTTTAAAGAGGATGGCTTATTTAAATTTTAGAATCAAGAAATTCAGATTTAACTCTTTGTTACATGTATAAAGTTTCTACATTCTTTACAAAACAATTCCCTAATTCAGGGAAGTTATTCTCATTTGTGGTCTCTTTCCTAGTCTGCACCATTGTACAAGCCTTATACTTAGTTCCCACTTTTATGTATACCAGTGAATTTCTGGACACCAATAATTCTCACATCCCAAAACAGACGCTCGAAAACATGAGTCACCATACACTATTAAATTAGGAGTGCACAACTGATTCAAGAAAAATAACTGGCAGATAATTGATATGACCTCATTTGTAGCTAGTTTTTTTGGTATTTGTCCCTCAGGTGGCACCATAAAGTAGGATCCTAAGTATTTCAAGGTCTAATAATCTTGTAAGGGATTACAGGGGTTGGGGAATGGGGCATTGGGCATGGATGTACTTAAATGTCTCCATTGTTTCCAAACTGAAAAAGTGTGCATTTATATATTACATCTGGACCATAAATTTAGAAATCACCAAAGAAACACATCACTTTAGAACCACATTTACCTTTACAAGTTAAGATAAGAAAAGAACGAAACTTACTTCCTCTGTGCTAACACTTGCAAAACCTAAAAGTACCCTTGGCAAAATGTTAATATACTCACAGAATTAAGTATCACTTTTAAGTCCAGGTTATTATATGTATGCAAGTGTGAAGAGAACTCTTACTTATCAATTTCAGACTGCTTTGCAACATGTTGAATTCCATTCTTTCAGGGGGATAGAAAACAAAAGCAACAGCCACACAGCCACATCTTCCTATAACTGGCTTTAAGAATGAAAAAAAAATCTTTATGACAATAACAAGAAAATGAATTTTCATTTTCAAAAGGAGTCTGTACGTTCACTGGCAATCCTGCCACCCAGCTCTTCTGAAAGCATTCAGACCCTTCACTGCAATGTCTCAAAAATCAATAGCAATTTATTCTCTCTTTGGACCCCAAGCAACCAAAGTAAATAATATTGTCACCTCCAGTATGCCTGCAGAACATGGTCACAAAACAGTCTTGCCACTAAAATACAACCTTATGCAGCTCTTTATCTATGCTGGGGTGGCCGATTGTATTGGCTTTCATGGGGGACAAATAACTTCAGCAGAGCCACACAAAGAGGTCAAGCCCTTGTACCTTAGCCAGAAAGAATGCTGGGGCCTGAATTAAAAAGAAGTCTTCACATTCATGTAAGCTTCCTGCTTCAATGATGTGGGTTTTACAGAAGAAAAATGAGAGAATTCATTTTTTTCAAGATTAAAGCTAAGGGGAAAAGTATGAAATGAAATATATCATATTTACTTTTATTTCCCCTACAGAATTTTAAAAAATCACCAGGCTTTCTGGAGCAAGTAGCTGAACCATAATATTTTGCAGCTAAAATCTGTAAGTAGTCAATTTTTACATTAGCTGACTGATATAAGAATTAATCTATAAGCAAACAAAGATTTAAAAATGAAAGTTTTATTTTGATTATGCTCAGTGGAGTAGTTGATTCCAACATCCCTTAATTGTACAAGACACTACATACTCTGGAGAATTTAAGATGGCATTTCAAAGCAATCGAAGGAATCTTAGGAATAATCTCATATAATCCTATTCATTTACAGATAAAGGAAATCAGTCCCTCTATCTAACACCAGAAAGCTAATTAATTGAAGAAGCAGGACTCAAATCCAGTTCTGATGCCTCTTCCATTATGCCGCTTATTGATGAAAAATTACATATAGATGTACTGAAGAAGAGCCAAAGTCATTTTGATACAAACACATAGTAAGGCAAGCATTTCTCAGGATTGTAAATTATTCCTAATGAGAAAAATCAAGTACTTTGCAACCTTTATTCAGTAATTAAAATTTTCAAATCATAGGAGAATGAACGTCAACTAGGAATATTTATTGACTATCTGCTGTGTACTTATCACTAGTAGAGAAAAACCCATACAAGTTAAGAACTGTAAAAAAAACATAAAATAATCAAATGTCAAATTGTATGGTGAAGAATGAACAGCAATTGGGTCAGGCGGGGGCAGGAGGGCAGGAGACTTTGGTGCAGGAGAGACAGACTTTCACCCAGGCAGGCCTTGTAGGCAGGCCGCTGAGGGAAAGTCTCTGCGGGCACATGCGGGGGCTGGCACCCAAGGGTACTGCTCAGTTAGGAGCAGAAGTAGGATGGGCTATGGGATGGGAGCCCCAGAAAGTCAGGCAGAAGGACCTGAATTTGATGTGGGAAAGACCCAGAACAATGCAGAATTAAGCACTTTTATCTTGAGAAAATCACTGTGATCACAATTTGGCTCACTCCCAGCTCAGCAAAAAGAAAAAAAAAAACACTTTAAAGGTGTTATATAACTGGCCAGAAAAAATATGACTTAAAATGTGATTTAATTTTCTAAACCAAAATATTGTTTCTTTGAAATATCATTTAAATAACAATAATATATGCTTATGAAGAAATTTATTTAAGACTTAAGATTCTGGTTTTCTGATAAAATTAGTATCACTGAACTAAGGTAAATAGAAAAAAATCTCTGAATCCCTCATTTTTTATTTTGTGACATTAACCAGTTTGGCAAAGAAAAATGAAAACCAAGATTGGGAGTCTGATAAATCAGGATTAAATTTTTTGCTTTAAAGAAAGTATATCAAATTGATATATATGCTACTGTCCATAAAACTATGAAGCATCTTAGGTTATTTATCAAAGCTGATTCAACATTAAATTTTAAAAACAAACATCCTTTTCTATTTCTTCAAATTTTAGAAACTTTGGAAACTTTAGAAAACCAACATTCTTTTTTATTTTATGCATTCACTGTAGAAACTTTGAGAAAATACACAAACCTGTAAAACACAGAAATACAAATAATTCCATGAAAGCCTGTCCACCAGAGATGCTACTGTACCATTTGGTACAGGCCTGTTTTTTATTTAAAAACAATCAACAATGGAGATATAAATATTTTACCTATAATTTGACAATGCCTATCAAATGTCATGAAATTATTGCAGCAAACTCCACTTATAAGAATTTACCTTAAAAAGAAATTGCAGATGTGGAAAATAGTCTAACAACAGAAATGTTCAATACAATATTATTGGAAAGAGTGAAAACTGGAAACATACACATATTTATCATCACAATTTTTCTTTTTTCATTTTTCTTCTTTGCTTATTTATTTTTCCTATTCTAGTTTTTGAAGAAATGTTTCTACAATATTTTCAATGTAATAAGTAAATCAATTGTAATTTGTAGTCAATTGTAAATCAGTGACTCTTTCTGGGGTTCATTTTCACCTCCTGTAAAATGAAGCCTCTATCACAATCACCATTGGATTGTGAGATCTCCATCGCCATAACTAGCATTATCAGAGGGTTACAATTTATCATGAGCTAATCCATGGTCAGTGCTGAGTGTACAGTGTTAGAACAAATTAAGAGCTCAATGTATGCCAAATATTGTTATATTTATTATTATAGTTTTGACTTTAGGCAAAAGTTACCACTCAGTTATCCCAGGCTTAGTTATTTATTTCACAGATTCAGTATTTATTGAGAACTATGTTAAAAATATAGTTAACTGAGGCACAGCCAATGCCTTCGAAGCTTCACATACAAATGGAAAAAACAAAAGTAGCAACATTGAAGACTGATTCAGGAGGCTTACACCATAAAAGAGGTGTATACAATGTTCCTTGAAGGGAGAGAAGGAAGGAATGAAGTATTGATGGATAGGGGTGCAGGGAAATAAGAAACGATATCACAGAAAAAGTAATATAGGGATTGGGACATGAAAGAGAAGTCAGAGTGTACCAAGATAAGGCAAATGGTCTTAGAAAGTCATTTCAGACAGACTGAGATGCAGAAGTAAAGAAACCAAGGTTTGGGAGCCCACCCGACACAAACAGCAATTGGAAGGTAAGTGACATGATGCTGGTGGAAATGTGACTTAAAACAAAATGATAATATTGTGTTGGGGTCAATTTTTGAAGGATCCTGTGCACAATCTATGCTATTTGGAATTCATCATATAAGTAACAGAGAGTCATCTCGGGCCAATAATGACATCAGTGTTTTAGATACACTAGAATTATTACAGAAGACAGATTGGATTTAGAGAGTAGGAAGAGAAACTAAAGGTCAAAACACCAATAAAGAAGCCATCACAACCAGCTCAGGTAACACATAATACAGACTGGAACAAAACAAGACAGTGGGGCTGGCAAGAAGGAAACAGACACAATAGAATGGAGGCACACCAAAGGAGCTGTAGACAGGACAGTCAAAGAGGATTTCATAGTTTTGATTTTATATGGCTAGGGCAGTGATGAAATTAATTAAGGGAGGTTAACACAGAGGGAAGGCAAGCTGAGTGGCTTAGAAACAAGAGTTTGTTTTTAAATACATTAAATTTGATGTAGCTTTGGAACACAAGGGGGGAGGTCAACAGAGAGCTGGCAACAAGGCACTGTAGTTCAGAATGAAGATTTGGAAGTCATCTACCTCGAAAACCAAATCTTTAGGACCAGGTGAAGTCACTGTAAAGTGCACTTAAAGTCAAAGAGCAACCACAGTAATGTCACTTATGCTATCAATAAAAAGTATGAAATACCTAAAATAAAAACTAGGAGGCCCTAACGACAAGCTATACTCAGGGATAGATGGAAATATATTATGTGTCTAGATAAGAAGGATAATTTGGTTAAAGTCACCCATTCTCCAATTAATCTGTATATTTAATGCAATTCTAATTAAAAATGGCAATATAATTTTGGGAAGCTTAATGAAGTTATTCTAAAGTCATCTGGAATAAATATCGGAGAATAACTATTTATAAAAGAGGAATAATGAGAGGAGAACCTGACCTAGCAGATATTAAAACATATTATAAACACACACTAATATAGTACCAGCTCATATACAGAAAGACTACTGGATTAGAAAATCCAGAAATAGACACTAGTACATGTAATTATATAACCCATGAAAACCTGTAATTTCAAATCAGGGAAAGAAATAATTTAATAAGAAGCACCATATAAGAACAATTTCTCTTCTGAGAGGGTTGGGGAGAGTGGCTGAAGTCTGAGTTTTTCATATGTAGAGAGGAAGATCTCAGTGACAGAAACACAAAAGACAGTGTTCATTCATTGTAAAGCTATTGAAATAACGGAGTTGTGGATTCCAGGGAATGTTTAATGCCAGAAGGATCAAAAAGGAACCCACGAACCATAATGAAACAAGCCTTTAGAAAGGAGAGTGTCAAGAGGATTACTGACTATGATGACAGGGACAGCTCTTGGGAACAGGTATCTTGATGAGCTTTGATATCTGATTTACTAGAAGCAAAGGAATAGGAAAGGCGAAAAAAATAAAACTTTACTGTCAGAGAGTGGGCCGGCCAAGTTTACGATTTCTGAGTTGTCACTTCTGAGCAATGGCGTAATAAATCAGACTGCAGCAGTAGAAATGTCTGGCCAGGATTTTGACAGGTCAGTAATGTAAGCTGTCAGGTTCCCAAAAGAAGTGCCTAAGAATTCAGGCAGAGAGCGGATGGGCAGCAAGGTGACAAAGTCTTCCCTTAGTGCCGAAGAGTGGCCTCCCCTGACTAAGGCAGAGAGTTACTGATTATGAGGCAGATGTGGAACTTCTCTCTCCACAGATGAGAAGTATACATTTTGACACAGTATACATTTTGTAAAAGATTACCTAAGTGCCAACAAGTGTTACAGAATATGCTAGAAGAAATACTGGAAATCCTAAAGCCAACCCCACAATAGGACCACTGGCAGAGGAGAAAAAGCAGAATGCGCAGCCCAGGCGAGTGCATGAGGTAAGTAGTGGCCCCAAAAGAAAGGCGGGCTCAGCCAGAGAGAGAAAAGCTTGAAAGGAAGGTCAGTGGGGGGAGGACAGCAACAGGCAGGCTGGATCAGGGGCTTCCCTTAGCACCTCTGCAAAGGTTCACTTCCAGTGACTCTGCTGACAGGACTCTGCTGAGTCCTCACCATGTAAAGGCACTATGGAGAATAAAAATAACAATCACACAAAAATACT